>CAUYQU010046995.1:0-20566 GCA_963574635.1 Cheracebus regulus
GGGGCTCCTCCACTGGGAATGTCCTGGTCCGTGGGCAGTGAAAATTTATCGGTAAGTGTGGCGTCCACTGGCTCTTTGCGCTTTTACTGGGAGCTGCAATCCTGAGCTGCTAGTGATCGGCCATCTTGGATCTCTCTCCCGTAATGACCTTTTTTGATGGTTGAAAGTCTGTTTTGTCAGAAACTAGGATTGCAGCCCCTGATTTCTTTCTGTTTTTTTATTTGTTAGGTAGATTTTTCTACATCCTTTATGTTGAGCTTATGTATGTCTTTGCATGTGAGACTGGTCTCTTGAAAACAGCATTCCAATGAATCTTGGTTCTTTATCCAGCTTGCCACTCTGTGTCTTTTAATTGGGGTGTTTAACCCATTTGCATTTAAGGTTAGTATTGACATGTGTGGATTTGATCCTGTAGTCATGATGTTAGCGGGTTATTTTGCAAACTTATTTCTGTGGTTGCTTTATAGTGTCACCAGTCTGTGTACTTTAGTGTGCTTTTGTAGTGGCTGGTAGTGGTCTCCCCTTTCCATATTTAGGGATTCCTTCAGGAACTCTTTGTAAGGTCTGGTGATAATGAATTTCCTCTGAATTTGCTTGTCTCTAAAGGATCTTATTTCTCCTTTGCTTATAAAGCTTAGTTTGGCTGAATATGAAATTCTGGGCTGGACCTCCTTTTCCTTAAGAATACTGACTATTGGCTCCCAGTCTCTTCCAGCTTGTAGGGTTTCAGCTGAGAGGTCCGTTGTTAGTCTGATTGGCTTCCCTTGTATTTATCTGTCCTTTCTCTCTAGCTGCCTTTAACATTTTTTCTTTCATTTTGACTTTGGATAATCTGATGATTATGTGTCTTGGGGATGATCTTCTTATGAAATACTTTACTGGGGTTCTTTGCATTTCCTGAATTTGAATGTTGGCCTCTCTAGCTAGGTTGGGAATGTCCTCATGGATGATATCCTGGAATGTTTTCCAAGTTGGTTCCATTCTTATCATCTCTTTCAGGTATACCAATCAGTCACAGATTTGGTCTCTTCACATAATCCCATATTTATTGGTGCTTATGTTAATTCCTGTTTATTGTTTTTTCTCTACTCTTGTCTGTCTGTCATATTTCAGAAAGCCAGTCTTCAAGCTCTGAGTTTATCTTCTTCTACTGCATATTCTGCTATTAATACTTGTGATTTTATAAAATTCTTTCAGCTCTATCAGGAGGATTACATTCTTCTCTATACTGGCAATTTTGTCTGTCAGTTCCTGCATGATTTTTAGCTTCCTTGAATTGGGTTACAATGTACTCTTACAGCTCAATGAACTTCATACCTAACCATATTCTTCAATTCTACTTCTGTCATTTCAGCCATCTCAGCCTCAGCCCAGTTCCGATCCCTTGCTGGAAAGGTGATGTGGTCATCTGGAGGAAAAAAAGCACTCTGGCTATTTGAGTTTTCAGCATTTTGCACTGATTCTTTCTCATCTTTGTGTACTTATCTACCTTCAGTCTTTAACGTTGCTGACCCTTGAATTTTTTTTCTTTTATCTTATTTAATGACCTTAAGTGTTTGTGGTATATAACGTGGATTCAGCTGACTAGCTTCATTTCTGGGAGATTTTAGGGGGCCAATGCTCAGATCCCAACTTCTAGACTGTGGGCTTTAACTTTGGGAGACTAGTATTGGACCCCAACTTTGTTCTCTGGCTCCTTGAGGTTTGGAGTACACTGCACTGGTGGAGCCAAGGTGTGACGGCTGCAGCAAAGTACTAGCAGATGCAGGAGTGCCTGCCTCCCTGTGGGCATTCACCACAGTGTGGAGGCAAGGCAGCTGGAGGGAGAAGGTAGGGAGCCCCTTTTGGGGACTGTGTACACAGTTGCACTGGGAGTAGTGTTGACTTGGGGCAGGGTGCTGGCTGGCACAGGTCTGGGGCCTTCTCTTTGGCCTACAAGCAGTAGTGATCACTCAAGGTGTGTAATGGTTCCTGTTCTCTGGGTAAGGGCTGGGTGCTGGCAAAGGCAGAGCTTGCTGGCTCTGTCCCCACCAAACTCCATCTACAATGGCAGTCAGTTGGAGCTGAGGGGCGTACTACACTCCTGCATTCTGGCAGGCCAAGTAAGGCAGAGTGCAGACATGTACCAGCAAAGCAGTGTGGGGTGTTGCCATGGCTTGGAGGAATCTGCAATATGAAGGGGGAACATGTAGGCTGGTGTGCGGCTATAGGGTTCTCTTTGCTGGAGCTCTCTGTCTGTGCAACATGGTCCACTGGCACAGGAGATATGGTGTGGGCCCTCAAGGTACCTGAGACTGCACTATAAGTAGGCATGGCCAGGCTGGGCCCCAGGAGATGCCAGCAGACCAAGGAGTGCTCAAGTCAGACAAGCCCAGTGTGATGTTCAAGGCTGCCTTGTAGATATCAGGTCCAATAGTTCCTCTAGGGCTGAAGTCTCTGTGGGCCAGCAGTCGCTCAGTGCAATGAGCCCAGGATGGAGGGTCTGTGTTGTGGGCCCAAGCCAGTGGTTCCCTGTCTAGTGACAAATAGTGGAGCGAGGGTTGTGGAACCCATGGGAGACAGACTGGCCTCCTCTTCTTGGGTCAACTGCAGCTTGTTGGAGGTGTGGATAAGGCACTTAGGGTCTTTGCTCCTTTGTAAGTCAGAGGGTAGTGGCTGGAGTGGACCCCCAGCATACCGCAGCAGCCCTAGGAAAAAGTAGCCAGACTGTTATGTGGCTGCTTCTTCCCATAATTCCTCACTGGGCAGTTCCTCCAGGCCTGGGCCTCTAGCCAGTAGCAACTCAGAAACTCCCTGGGCAGAGCCTCCAGGGACGATTGAAAGCCCCTTTGCCATTGCCTCTGGAGTGGAACTCCATTGGAACTGTCATTGCTTCCTTGTTTACAGAGTTTACAGGAAATCTGTTTGTTACATATTAAGGTCTAAACAAAAACAGAAAGAAGGTCAAAGAGGGGAGAAATCACAGAATTTCTTTCTTTCTTTTATGGAATAAGTCATGGGGAGAAACTGCAAAGATAGGTGGAAGGAGTCTTGTCAAAGCATTGTGTGTATCTCAAACTCGGTGGAAACTGCATTGGAACTATCATTGCTTCCTTGGAATAACAAAGGAGCAAAAAACCTTTTATATCTTACTGCTATTACTATATCAATCAATCCTAGTGTTGTATCAATTAATCACTTACAGACACTAAGCATGAGGAAAATGAAGGAGGTCAAAAGGCAAGAAGCATGAAATACTGCATTGAACTATGCTAGTCTGACACATGCCTTTTTAGTATGGAATGGCAAGGAACTATTTTGGAGAGGCATTATAATTAAAACCAGCATACTTTTTTTCCAGGCTTCAAGGAGTGAACTACATTTCCCTGAGCCCCAAAAGGTTCAATTCAGTTCAGGAAAATGTTAAGTTTGATGTTATTCTATGAATTAGCTTTCCAAGCTCTAATTATAATAATAGACATTATGTTGTAAACTTGGAAAAGGTTTATTTACATGACAGATCCAAGAATCAAATGTTCTTATTATCCTTGCTTTCATTTTGCCTTTCAAACACTTACTTCAAAAAACAAATAAGTAATTATGTAGTACTTAAGGAGAGGAAACACTATATTCTCTTTTCTTAACTTATTAATTATAGGATGCTATATTGATCAAGGCAAAGCAATTTTCTTTCTAAATTCTTGACAAAATAGAGAATATGATCTTGTCTAAGGACACAGTTTACCAAAAGCATTCCAATTCCATGATGCTACAAAACTCACTTGATTACTAGATGAACAACTTGTTCCCAGGCGGCAATATTTTACAATATAACCTGAACATTTTTTGTATTTATTTACCAAATGTAAAAACAATTGTTGTTCCTTTTTTTCTTCACTGTTAGATAAAAGGTGGCAGGGGCCTGAAGACATACATACAACAATGCTTTGACAAGGCTCTTCCCACCTATCTTTGCAGTTTCTCCCATGATTTATTCCATAAAGAAAAGAAATAAATTCTGTGACTTCTCCCCTCCTTGACCCTTTTTCTGTGTTTGTTTAGACCTTAATGTGTAACAAACAGATTTCCTGTAAACTCTTGATGAAACGATAGAACATGTCATATGTACTTAAATAATTTTAGTCACCCCAAAATAGCGATCAATTAAGAAGAGGGAGAGGTAGAAAATGTGTGCAAACATCTTGGTTTTAATATGTGATTATATTCTGGCAACCTTCATTAATCTTTGTGTGACCCCATGTAATAGGTCTTGTGGAGTTGTCCTGCTGTTATTTAAAGACTAATCTCAACATTCTCATTCATCTCAAACTACATCAAATCAAACCAAAACCACAAATCTGATGCTCAGCCCTTGAAAACCAACATTGATCTTTAAAATAGGTTTCTTGGAGTGATGATAAGAGTTTAGCTGACAAATCATAAGGATTTCAAAATTTCTCTCCAAATACCTGTTTCTGTCCTTCAATTTTCTAGTTTTTCAGTGTTCCCATATCCCTAGGCCTCTTTTTCTTTATATTGAACTCTGCTCTTGAAATCCTAATTCTGCCCAGTACTAGAGATCTAACCTTGGGCAAATTCCTTAACTTCCTAGGTTTATATGCCTGTAAAGCAGAGATATTGATAATGCATACTTTATAGTGTTGTGATAAGAATTAGGTAAGGCAACAGATATAGATTTTGAATATTATCTGGTACATAAGAACTTAGCATTAGCTATTATTATTATTGTTATTATTTGAGGGATTTTCAAACATACAAGATTAAGTCATTGTTATCACTTGAAACTCTTAGACCTCAAGTGGTGGGAGAAATTCCACTTCAAAAGCTCTGAAGAAATGTTTAATATATTGGAATAGTACTTTTGCTTATTTCAATCCACTTTTAGCTTGCTGCAGTTTTAATCTTACATTTTTGCATTTTAAAAGGGTTTTTCCCATAATTTTAGCTCAACTCCAAATCTTTTCACTTCTGTCTCTTTCTTTATCTTAGCTTCCTTCATTTTTGTTTTTATCTTAGTATTCATTTTTTCTAGTTTTTTGAAAATTCTTTTCTTTCACTTTACTTATCATTTATGTATTAATTTACCAATGTATTAGATTTCAGTTTTCCTTCATAAGTTTTGTGGTGTTTAAAAAAGTATTTTAAAATTAAAATAGTGGAAATGTTTACCAATATTTGCTGATTGTTTACTGTTTGCAGAGTACTGGTCTAAGGGCTTCATATGGATCATTTTTATCAATTTTTACAATAGTCATTTGAGATAGATATTATTATTTTCATTACACAGATGAGGAAATTGACATAAAAAGAGGTTGTATAACTTGCTCAAGGTTACATAGCTAACAAGAATAGGAAATAATATTTATAGCACTCTATTTTGCATTTCATTTTGACTACTTAATTTTAACCTAATTTATCATTTTTAGTGTATTTCTAAAATTGTTTTTGCTATTATTTTCTAGTTAATACTGGTAAACAGCAAGTTAGTATGGTGAGAGCATTGTAGAGTTGCCTGCATTCCAAATGGGAGATATTAGATGGGTATATTTCTTTCAGCTGATGCTGAAGTTACCATTTTTAGATCTGCTGTCTTAGTGGAGTGAGAAGCATCATGGGTTTTAGATTCAGATAAAGCCTGCCAGCAGTGTTACAGGACAGTCTTTCTATATGTCGGTTATCCAAAATTTCATGTAGTAGACTTTTTGGATAAAATTAACCAAGTCTGTGATGATAGTCATTGATAAATAGACATTTTTTTTTTTTTGGCTTGTTGTCTAGGTTGGAGTGCAGTGGCACAGTCAGTTCACTTCAGCCTCAAACTCCTGGGCTCACGCCTTCCTTCTGCCATAGCCTCCCACTTCACTACTAGCTAGGACTACAAGTGCATGCCACCATGCCTGGCTAATTTTTATTTATTTATTTGGTATTCTTAAAGACGGGGTCTTGTTTTGGTGTCCAGGCTGGTCTCAAACTCACGGCCTCAGGCGATCCTCCTGCCTCAGGCTCCCAAAGCACTGGGATTACAGGTGTGAGCCACAGCTCACAGCCTGAAGCTGTTGCAAGTGCTGAAATTGCTTACAAAATGGTTTCCTTCCCTGACTACAAATTTCAGACCTAAAAACACAGCAAAACAAAACCAATTTTCTGAATGATTTCAACTATCTCCCTAAGAGAGCTGGATTTGTAGTAATTGTATATATTTCTCCCAAATTAATATTATCGTCTCTTAGTTTCTAACCCTCCCTCATGAAGACTTACTGTTGTGAAAGACCTCTCCAGTGGAATTCTACTGATTGACAGTCCTATCAATCAACTAACTTTGGCCGCTATGATTACTCTCCAAATAATCTCCAGGTTTTCTCCTGCTACATTTAATTCTCCTTACTAATTCTACAATTATTAATAGTTTTCCCCATATTTTCCTTGATCTAGATAGCCTAGAGAAGACTTTCCTACAAAAAACCAAGTTGGACCCCTTCTATTATTGCTCATATAAACTAGGTTCACCAATTTGGGCTTGAGTCAATCTAGTGTCTATGAAACTAAGTAACACTGAACTCTATAAGGTAAGTAGTTTTATTATTACCAACCCAGTATATTTTCTGAAGAAAGCTTCTCCTCTTAGAATTTAGCTGTGTGGGATCCTAAATGTAAAAGCACCTTATTTTCTCATGAATGAACGTCCTCTGGTTTGCATGCCTTTCAAAGCATGATTCCAAGAAATACAAGCGCAATTTGATACTACTGGATATTATCTTTGTGAATGAAGCCTAATAACCAGTTAGCTTTTTTTCTTTCTTTTTCTTTTTTTTCTTTTTGGAAGTGACATCTCAGTATCAACTAGCTCAAACAGAATAGATGGCAATTGTTAAGTATTTTCCAAATATGTTCCTGTTAACTGTGTTTCCGTACTAACATAGTTATTAACTTTCTTGCCCAAGCAAAGAGTGTGTCTTTATTCATTCTCAAGTTTATTGAGTCAAATCTGGTTCATAATTCAATTGCTGAGATACCTTACATTCTAATTTTATCAAATAATGTACTAGGAATTTCTCCTAATTTAATATTGGCTGCATAGGTAGACAACAGATCACAATATTTTCATCCAAATTATTGATTTTCATCCAAAAAATGGCCTTGATGCATATGGCTCTTTCCCACATTGCCTTCAGGCCTTTTCTCAAATGTCACCTTCTCAGCAGGGCCTTCCTTGAACACTCTTTTTCAAATGACACCTATCATCCCCCAATCCTGTGTGTTTCTTGACCCCCTTTTATGCTTTATTTTCTGCCATAGCCTTTATCATCTTATATACTATATACATTACCTATTGCTTTTTTGTGTTAGCTCCATCTCTTCTGGAAAAATCTCTATAAGAATAGGGATCATTTATCCTCCTTTTCCCATGCTGTATTTCTAGCCTGTAACGTAGTATCTGGGATATGGTAGATGCTTAATAATGGTGTATTGATTGGATGAATGAGGACTTTTTGGTTGTAATTGCTTACAAAGTTTTAGTTCTGCCTAGTTGCAGACTCCATAGGTTTATACGATTTTCATAAAATATTGTATCAGCTATCTTAATTAAATCATCAAAGTATATGTACTTAATTTATCTGATCTTCTAACATTATGTATCATTATACTTTAAAGTCAGATTGACTAGGCTTAAATCCTGATTCTATCACTTATAAGCCATGTGGCCTTGGATAATCTTCCAATCTTTTTTTTGGTAACAGTTTTTTCACTTGTAAAATGTGGGGAAAAAAGTGATTATCTATTTTAAAAGTGCCTGAGATACAGTAAGAAGATAAACTTCTAAGCAAATAGTAAGAACTCAATAAATGATAATAGGAGAGATTACTATTTTAAAATATTTACTGGAAAATAATACATAGGGGGGTGTGTATATTTACTAAGTATTAACACATAATTGTTCTATTGTTATTCTCATGCAGTGTTCCAGACCTTAAGCTTTTATACATAATTATGATTTTAATGCTAAGGAAAGTCATGAAAATGTTAGATTTTACAGTTAATATTATTCTGTGTACTGTATAAGAAATATTCTTCCATTACACAAGCCTTTTCCTTGGTAGTCAGTGAGGACATTAAGAAGCAAGGCCACAAAAAACATATCACTTCTCAAAGCTTTCCACACACTGTGACAGCTTCCATACTTCTTAGAATTTGGCTTAATCAAAACATGTGAAAACATGTTACCCTATGAGTTAAACAATTTCAAATGAAGAAGACAGAATATAGATGTTAGCAGAGACTAAACATTATTGATTAGGTATTGATATAGTTGGACATTTGTCTCCACCCAAATCTCATGTTGAGTTTTAATCCTCAGTGTTGGAGGTGGGTCCTGGGGGAGGTGTTTGGGTCATGGGGGAGGATCCCTCATGGCTTGGTGCTGTCCTTACAATAGCAAGTGAGTTCTCATGAGATCTGGTGTTGTAAAGTGTGGCACCCTTCCGCCGCTGACCAATCCCTCTTGCTCCTGCTTTTGCAATGTGATGTGCTTGCTCTCGCTTCACCTTCCACCATGAGTAGAAGCTCCCTGAGGGCCTCCCCAGAAGCTGAGCAGATGCTGGCACTGGGCTTCCAGTACAGCCTGCAGAACCATGAGCCAATTAAACCTCTTTTCTTTATAAACTACCCAGTCTCAGGTATTTCTTTGTGGCAATGCAAGAAAAGCCTAAGACAGATATCTGGAGTTATTTTTAAGATAATTTAAATTTTCAGAAATCCCAGAAGCTTTAGAGAAACACATGTGAGAGTGAAAAATTATAGATTTTTCTTTTGACCTGTCAAATAAATGCAACAGGTGCATGGGGGATAGGCCAAATCTCGCTCCCTTTTCTATACTAAGAGCCAAAGCTGAATGGCTGTTGAAGACTGTTTTTTCTCTTTTGTTGTAGAATAGTTTTTCTTCTCATGACATTTCTGTTTCTTAGATTTATGTTTGACAGTCTTGTGAAGCTCTCTTTTGTGGGTGACAGTAACTCCAGACTTGAAGAAAATACTAGATTTCATGTCATTTCACAACTGCATTGATGCAGCATAAGTTATTTTCTTTTCAAATCATGCTTATCATTGGTTACCAAAAATCAATGCAAGAATTACATGAGATTATACAGGTTAAGCAACTGGTTAGTATCTGGCCTGTGGTTAACACTCAAATATTAGTTTCTGTGTTGCATATATATAATATCTGTATATACAGACATACATGTTGCATATACAGATATATGAATTGAGAAAGCTTTTGTAATGAAAAGAAAAAGTTGGGTTCTCAGGAAAATATTTCCTGTCTCATTGCATGTACATCCTGAAGTCTATATAGTCCAAATTAAGAAAAATTCATGAATAAGATTATATCTACTTTCATCTTGGTACATTACAAGATGTGTCTCAGCCACCATTATGTAAGAAAACAAAGAAGAACTCTATCAAGCATTAGAAGTATGTGATATCCAAAATCATATTTTGCCACTAACTTTGGACAAGTCACTTAATAATTCTGTGTCTCAATTTTCACAACTAGAGATAGATGCTCTGGGTTTACTTTTAAACTCTGTAAGATGAAGTTTGTGCATAAGAGATTTGCTACCCCAGGGATACAAAAATTTTGTACTATTTAGCTAGCTAGCTAATCTGTCTGTCTATCTATCTATCTACCTACCTACCTATCTTACACTTTCCAGAAAGCCAGAAGAATTTCCAATTAAATTAAATTAAAAGTAACTAAAAGCCAGGATAGTGGTGAGCAGGAGCTGTTACCAGAGTGGCCCAGGAATGCTTAGATAGAGATTTAGGATCTGTGGGCTGGGAGCTGAGATTCAGTGACATGGCTTTGAGGCTGGACTACAGATAGCCTGTAACTGCCCAACACTGTCAAAAAGGAAAGAGAAAAACGGTTTCTTCCACATGGGGAGCAGCAAAGGAGAGTCTGTTTACTTCATAAGCAGAGGGGAAAAATAGTCACCTGTGAAAAAAAAATGAGTCTCAAAACAGTATGAATGTAGGTTTTTTAAATGTATACTTTCTTTGTGGCTTCCTGTTTCTTAAATATAGAAACTTTAAATAAAACAATAAAGTAAAAACTCATTCAAGACTTTAAAAAATACTAGGAAAGAGCAGTTTATCATGATATGATAAACTTCAACAGAAAAAGCAAAATGAAATGAAACAAAAAAATGCCAAAACTGTTGAGTGTGAGCACATGTGAAACAATTTACCGATCTTAAATATGGAAATATATTACCCACAAAGGAGAGTCAGAAGATTCATTAGGATCCCAAGAACTTGAGATAGTGGAACAAATTTTGAGATGTTATAAAATAATAGTGCTTAAGATGGTAAAAGAAATCAAACAAGGGCCTAAAAATGTAACTGCAAAATTGGACATCATGAAAATAAGAAAAACAATAAAAAGTCCAGAAAAAAAAATTTACTCAAATTTAAAGTATACTGGATGGATATAAGAGTAGATTAAACACCACTTAAAATATTACTGAATTAAAGGGTAAGTCTGCAAAAGAATAACCCAGAATTCAGCACAGAAAGATAAAGATCATGAAAATCTGAATAATATACTAATGGAGGTAACAGAATGAGAAGTTATGTTTCTTTCATAAAAGTTTCAAAAAGAGACTGTAAAAATCAGATTCTGGAGGAAGAAATATTTGAAGGAATAGCTAAGAACTGTTTACACTGTGCTTGAAGAAGGACATAGATCTTCAGATCAAAGAACAATGCATTCTGAGTGGTTAAAAAAATCTTTAACTAGATGTATTCTAGTGAGCACCCACTGAGATGAAGTGTATTCCTATTTTTCTTTATTGTAGTCAAGACTACATAACATAAAATTGACCATCTTAACCATTTTTAAATGGTTATTTAAAGAGATATCTAGAACTATTTTATCTTCAAAACTGCAATTCTGTCTCCACTGATCAACTCTTCTTTCCCTGTCCCTATCCCCTGGCAAATATTATTCTGTTTCTGTTTCTAAGAGTTTGACTTAGAAATTTTAGAAACCTCATATAAGTGGAATCATTCCATGTTAGTGTCTTTGACTAGATCATTTCACTTAGCCCAATGTCCTCAAGGTTCATCCACGTGGTAGCACATGACAGGATTTCCTTCTTTTTTAAGGCTGAATATTATTCCAGAGTTTGTGTGTGCGTGTGTTACATTTTCATGTGTGTGTATTACATTTTCTTTATCCATTCATTCACTGACAAACATGGTTGCTTCTACTTGGCTATTGTGAATCATGCTGCAATGAACATGGGTATGCAAGCATCTCTCTAAGATTGTGTTTTCAATTATTTTGGACATATAATCAAAACTGGGAGCATTGAATCAAATGGTCACTTTATTTTTAACTTTTGTTGGATCTCTAAACTGTTTTCCAAAGTGACTACACCATTTTCCAATCCCACAAAAAGTGCACAAGGGTTCTGATTTCTCAACATTTTCACCAACATTTTTATTTTGTTTTTCTTTTGTTTTGTTTAGTTGACAATGGTCAGCCTAACAGATGTGAGGTAATATCTCATTGCAATTTTGATTTGCATTTTCCTACTGAATAGTGTTGTTGAACATCTTTTTATATGCTTGTTGGCTATTTATATATCTTGATTGAATGTCTATTTAACCCCTTTGCCTATTTTGAATTGGATTGTTTGGTTTGCTTGTTGTTGAATTGGAGGAATTCTTTATATATTCTGAATACTAACCCCTTTTATGGTTTGCAAATATTTTCTCTCACCCTGTAGGTAAATTTTATATTGTCATTTTTTTTGCTGTGTGGAACCCTTTTTGTTTGATGTAGTACCACTTGTTTATGTTGCTTTTGTTGCCTGAGAAGTTGATATCATATCCAAAAAAATATTGTCAAGGCCAATTTCAAGGAATTTTTTATTCATGTTTTCTTCCAGGGGTTTTATGGTTTCAGGTCTTAATTTAGGTCTTTAATCCATTTGAGTTGACTTTTGTGTATGGTTTAGGGTAAGTGTCCAATTTTATTTTTCTGTATGTGGATTTCCAGTTTTCCCACAAGTATGTACTGAGGAGACTATCCTTTTCCCCATTGTGAAGGCCTTGGAAACTTTGCCAAAGATTATTTGACCATATATATGAGGATTTATTTTTGGATTCTTCATTCTATTTCATTGTTCTATATGTCTGTCTTTATGCCAGTACCATACCATTTTGATTACTGTAGCTTTGTAAGATATTTTGAAATCAGGATGTGTGAGGCCTCCAGCTTTGTTTTTCTTTCTGAAGATTAATTCTAATATTTAGGGTCCATTGAGGTCCCATATGGATTTTATATATATATATATACATATGTCTATATAAAACATTATATATATATATATATATATATACACATATATAATACATGTATTACATATATATAATCCATATGGAACCTATGCATAAATATGTATATAAATATATAAATATATATTTTTTTTTGCAAAAAATAGCATGGGGATTTGATAGGGATTGCATTGAATCTGTAGATTACTTTGGGTAGTTTAGACAGTTTAACCATGTTAAGTCTTTTAATCCATGAACATGGGATATTTTTCATGTACTTGAGTCTTCTTTTTTTAAATCGATGTTTTGTATTTTTCATTATAGACTTCACTTCCTTAGTTAAGTTTATTTGTAACTGTTTTATCCTTTTCTGTGCTATTGTAATGGGATTGCTTTTTTTTTTCTCTCTCTGATACAGAATTTTGTTCTGTCACCCAGGCTGGAGTGTAGTGGTACACATAATCATGGGTCATGCAGCCATGACCTCTTGGGCTCAAGCAATCCTCCTGTCTCAGCCTCCCCAGCAGCTGAGACTACACATGCATGCCACCATGCCTGTCTAATTTATTTTTTGTATAGATGGGGTCTCACTGTGTTACCCTAGGCTAGTCTCAAACTCCTTTGCTCAAGTGGTCCTCCAATTTCAGCCTCTGAAAGTGCTGAAATTACAGGTGAGAGCCACTACACCTTGCTGGAATTGCTTTTTAAATATCTTTTTCAAATTGTTAGTGAATATAAAGGCAACTGATTTTTGTATGTTTAGTTCATTATTCTGCAACTTTGCTAAATTCATTTATTACTTCTAATGATTTTTTTCATATGGAATATTTAGGATTTTCTACGTATAAGATATGTCTTTCACAAACAGAGATAATTTTATTTCTTCCTTTCAGGTTTAGAAACCTTGCATTTATTTTTCTTACCTGATTGCTCTGACTAGGATTTCCAGTACCATATTGAATATAAATCATGAGAATGGACATTCTTATCTTGTTCCCACTCTTGGAAGGGAAGATTCCAGTTTTTCATCACTGAATATAATGTTGGCTGTGAGTTTTTCATATATTGTCTTCATTATGTTGAGGTCATTTTCTCCATTACTAGTTTTTTTTAAATACTTTTATCATAAAGGATGTTAAATTTTGTCAGATGCTTTTTCTGCATCATTTGAGACAATCTTGTAGCATTTGCCACTCATTCTTTTAATTTGGTCTATTCCACTGAATGGTTTTCATATGTTCAACCATCCTTGCATTTCCAGAATGGATGCTGCCTGGTTATGACATATAATCTTTTCAATATGTTTTTGAACCTGAGTTGCTAGGATTTTGGTGAGGATTTTTTGCATTAATATTTATCAGAGAAATTGGTCTGTACATTTTTTGTCTTATAGTGTTTCTGTCTGATTTTGTTATTCAGAAAATACTGCCTTTATAAAGTGAGTTCAGAAGTGTGTCATTGTTTGCAAGTTTTTGGGAAAGTCTGAGAAAAATTAGTGGTAATTTTTCAAATATTTGGAAGAATTCTCCAGTGAGGCCATCTGGTCCAGGGTTATATTTTTGTTTGTTGTTGTTGTTGTTGTTTTCGGTTGAAAGGCTTTTGATTACTAATTCAATCTCTTTACATTTTAGTGGTCTGTTCAACTTTTTATTTTTTCTAGGAAAAATATTCCAAATTTCTAGGAATTTGTCTATTTCTTTTAGATGATCTTGGCATATAATTGTCTGTAGTAGTCATTTATAATTCTTTTTTTTCTATAGTATCAGTTGTAAAGTCTCCTATTTCTGATTTTTGTTATTTACATTTTTTTTCCTTAGTGTAGTTAAGGGTTTATTGACTGTTGATCTTTTCGAATAACTAACTCTGTTTTGTTAATTTTTTCTATTGTTTTTCTATTCTGTATTTTCTTTATTTCTGCTGTAATATTTATTATTTCCTTCCTTCTGCTAACTTTGGGTTTGGTTTGTTCTTTTTCTAGTGCATTGAGGTATAACGTTAGGTTGTTAATTTTAGATCCTTCTGCTTTTATAATGTCATCATTTACCACTATAAACCTCCCTCTTTGGAATGCTTTTGCTTTAATTTATAAGTTTTGGTGTGTTGGTTTTGTTTTCATTTGTCTCAAAACATATTCTCATCTATGCTGTGACTTCTTCTATGACCCACTGGTTATTTAAGAGTGTATTATGGCCAGGCACAGTGGCTCATGCCTCTAATGCCAGCACTTTAGGAGGCTGAGGTAAATGGATTACTTGAGGACAGGAGTTCGAGACTAGCCTGGACAACAGGGTGAAACCCCTTCCCTACTAAAAATACAAAAGTTAGCCAGGCATGGTGGTGCATACTTGTAATCTCAGCTACTTTGGATGCTGAGGCAGAAGAATCACTGGAACCCAGGAGGCGGAGTTTGCAGTGAGTACAGATCATGCCACTGCACTCCAGTCTGGGTGACAGAGTGAGACTTTGTCTCGAAAAAGAAAAAGAGCATATTGTTTAATTTCCACATATTTCTGATTTCAGAATTTTCCAGTTTTTCTTTTGTTATTGATTTCTAGTTTCATTGTACTGTGGTTGGAAAAGAGTTATGATATGATTTTAATCTTAAATTTGTTAAGACTAGTTTAAATTTTTATCTCTTAACACAGGACCTTTTCTGGAGATTATTCGGGTGTACAGAAATTCACATTGAGAAGAATCTGTATTTTGCTGTTGTTGGGTGGAGTGTTCTGTACATGCTTGTTAGGTGCAATTGGTCTACAGGGTGATTGAAATTTTTTGTCCTTTTGTTAATCTTCTTTCTGGTTTATCTTTTCTTCATTGAAAGTGTGGTACTGAAATATCCTACTATTATGTTGTTAATGTTGAATTCTCCCTTTAATTCTGTCAATATTTGCTTTACATATTTGAATGCTCTGCTATTAGGTGGATATATATTTATAATTGTTATGTCTTGCTGGTGAATTAACTATATTATCATTACATAATTTCATTATTTGGCTTTGACTCTTATTTTCCCAGAATATTGTTTTTCATCCTTTCACTTTAGCCTGATTATGTCTTTATGTCTAAAGTGAGTTTGTTGTAGAGAGCATATAGTTGGATCTTTGTTTTTACATTCAGTCACCTATCTATGTTTTTTGATTGGGGAGTTTAACCCATTTTCATTTAAAGCAGTTTTTAATAGGAAAGAGCTTATTATTATAATTTTATTAATTATTTTCGGTATGTCACGTATTTGTTCCTGTTTATCTATCTTGTACTTTTTTTTGTGTTTTGATGATTTTTTTGGCAGTGAAATGATTTGATTCCTTTCTCATTTTCTGTGTACTGCTATAGATATATTGTTTGTGAATAATCATTATGATTACATAAAACTCTTACAGTTATGACAGTAGCAATCTATTTGAAACTGATAAGAAGTTAACTTCAATTGCATACAAAAACTATATTCCTTGGTGTATTCTCCACTTTATGTCATTAATGTCACAAATTCCAGGTTTTAATATTTTGTATCAACATATTTTATGTTTATGTATTTTTTGCTTTTATATTTTAAATTCAGTACCTGAATTTAAATTTATTAATCCATCACCATTACAAATTACAGGATTCTGTATTTGTTTGTATATTTATCTCTACCAAATAACTTTATATTTCCATATGTTTTGGTGTTGCTGTCTATTATTCCTTTATTTCAACTTGAAAGATTCCTTTTGGCCATTGTTGTAAGTCAGGTCTCATGAGTAATAAACTCTTTGAGTCTTTTTATCTTGCTCTTCATATGTGTACATGTGTATCACTCAGAATGTATTAAGGAGCCAGAAGTCACACAGAATTTTAGCAGGAAAGATTTATTATGAAAACTTATTAATTACTTATAGGAAATTAACTAAGAGGGAATAAGAAATAATTATCTTTAAAGAATACCCTAGAACTAACAGAGAATAGTCAAGGAGGAAGCATTCTTGGAAGGAGGGGTGGTGAATTCTCCTAAGGCTGATATTCAGACATCACAAGAGAAGATGTGGTTGCAATGGACTGGATATTAGAGGAGTTCACTAGGTTTTTCCTGAACTTGTCCAAAGTCAGAAAGCCATAGCTGATGAGCAGAGAACTATCTGCTATTGTGCTCACAAAATTCACTGAGAAGCTGCCTAGTGTTGAGGGTGCTGTTAAATTTGCTATGAATAGAAAGTCAACCAGTGCAACAGCAATGCTCTGGAAAGCCAGCAGGAAGTTGCCCACAATGGTGATAAGGGAGCTGTGGAACTCACTAGGAAGCTGTCACTGGAAAACTGCTTGGAAACTTGCTTAGAAAACCATGGAAATCTCCAGAAACTGCCTTGAGGGATGCTGCTTGCTTCTGAGAATCCACCCATGGAGGTGAGATTGAACCTACTGGGAGTAGGGAGTGAGCTTCACTGAGTCTCTTGCATACTAGCCCAGTGCCACAGGAACAAAAGAAGTAAAACAGAAGCCAGGAAGAGAAACTCTACAGATATTTGTCAGTTCTCCCTACTGACAAATCTTGACATCATAAGCTGGTCAGTGAGAAATGTCCCAGAATTACAGACAGACAATGAAAGGTGGATTTGGAGTTGTAAGGCAATAAATTAACTGGCTCACCACCTATCTAGAAAAGTTCAAAAATTTATAACAAATATTGAAAATTAGACAAGATATTGTTAGAACAATAAATTGTCAATTTTTTGTCATGATCAGTAAATTATGACACCTCAGTCAGAAATTGATAGCTTAAACAAAAATCAATAACATTTATAATATTGAGCCATAAAGTTAACAAGTTTTAAGTAATAGATGTTTACAAACATGAATTCCATTGCAATTTATACAGAATGTTTTTAAAAATTGTCCAGGCTGGGTGCGGTGGCTCATGCCTGTAATCCCAGCATTTTGGGAGGCCAAGGTGGTGGATCATGATGTCAGGAGATGGAGACCATCCTGTCCAACATGGTGAAACCCCATCTCTACTAAAAATACAAAAATTAGCTGGGTGTGGTGGCATGTGCCTGTGGTTCCAGTTACTCAGAAGGCTGAGGCAGGAGAACTGCTTGAACCCAGGAGGCGGAGGTTGTAATGTGCTGACATCATGCCACAGCACTCCAGCCTGGCAACACAGCAAGATTCCATCTCAAGAAAAAAAAATTGTCCACATGCCACAGAAGAAGTCTCAACAGTTATAAAAATAATCAACACATATAGAACAGTTTATATGCCATAAGGCAATAAAATGGGAAACTAATAAAATATAGCCAAATATTAATGTCTGAAAAATAAAAATGAAAAACTAATGTAAATATTACACAGACATATTAAAATGGAAAGACAGTTAAAGAAATGTACATTCAAATTTGTGGAATATTGCTAAAGTGGTATTTATTTTAATTTTATTTTTGTATAAACTTAAATGGTACAATTGCAATTTTGTTATGTAGGTATATTGAATAGTGCTAAAGTCTGAGATTTTAGTGCTATCATCTTTCAAATAGTGTACAGTGCACCAATTAAATGATTTTTCATCATTCACTGCTGGTCTGCCCCCACGCTTCTGAGTCACCAATATTTATTATTCCATACTCTATACCCACCTGTGCACATTATTTAGCTGCCAATTATAAGCAAAAACATGTGGTATTTGATTTTCTGGATCTGAGTTATTTCACTTAAGATAATGACCTCCAGTTTCATTCATGTTGCTGCAAAAGACACAATTATCTTAGTGAATGCAGAAAAAGCTTTTGATAAAATTCAATATCTATTCATGTTAAACACTCTCAGCAAACTATGTATTGAAGGAACATACCTCAAAATAGTCAGAGCCATCTATGAAAAACCCACAACCAACATCATACTAAATGGGCAAAAGCTGGAAGCATTCCCTTGAAAAGCAGTATAAGACAAGGATGCCCCCTCTCACCATTCCTATTCAACATAGTATTGGAAGTTGTGGCCAAGAAATCAGGCAAGAGAAAGAAAGGAAGGGCATCCAAATAGGAAGAGAGGAAGTCAAACTCTCCATTTTTGCAGAGGACATGATCCTATGTCTGGAAAACTGCAGAGCCTTAGCCCAAAAGCTTCTTGAGCTGATAAACAACTTCAGTTAAGTCTCAGGATACAAAGCAATGCACAAAAATCACTAGATTTCCTATGCATCTGCAATAGTCAAGCTGAGAGTCCAATAAGGGATGCAATCCCCTTCACTGTTGCCAGAAAAAGAATAAAATACCTAGGAGAAAAGCTAACTAGAGAGGTAAATGATCTCTAAAATGAGAACTGCAAAACACTGCTCAAATAAATCAGAGATGATACAAATGGAAAAACATTCCATGGCTATGGATAAGAAAAATCAATGCTTACTGCCCAAAGCAATCTACAGTCAATTATTACTTTTATTAAACTACCATTGAGATTCTTCACAGAACTAGAAAAAAACTAATTTTAAAATTCATATAGAACATTAAAAGAGCCCAAATAGTGAAGAAAATCCTAACAAAAAGAACAAAGCTGGAGGCATCACATTACCTGACTTCAAACTATACTATAGGACTGTACTACCCAAAACAGCATGGTCTGGTACAAAAACAGGCATAGACCAATGGAACAGGTTAGATAACCTGGAAATAAGACCACATACCTATAGCTATCTGATCTTTGACAAAGATGACAAAAACAAGCAATGGGGAAAAGACTCCCTTTGAATGAACAGTGCTCGGATAACTGGCTAACCACAGGCAGAAGATTGAAACTGAACTCCTTCCTTATACTATTAACAAAAATTAAGTCAAGAAGGATTAAAGACTCAAATGTAAAACCCAAAACTATTAAAACCCTAGAAGAAAACCTAGGCAATGCCATTCAGGACATAGACATAGGCAAAGATTTCATGACAAAAGACACCAAAAGCAATTGCGACAAAAGACACCAAAATCAATTGCAACAAAAGCAAAAATTGACAAACAAGATCTAATTAAACTAAAGAGCTGGACAGCAAAATAAACTGTAAACAGGGAGAGAGATCCAAGATGCCCAACTACTAGCAGCTCAAGATTGTAGTTCCCAGAGAAAGCGCACAGAATGAGAGGACGCCACATTTTCAGAAAAATTTTTGTTGCTTACGGACTAGGATTCCCAGCAGAGGAGCCCCACGAGTCGCCAGCGTGACACTTGTGGCCGGCGTGGCAGTTTTGCCAGCGCTTTGGCGTGGCGGTTCTCAGTGCAGAGTAAATGGGACTAGCTTCCCTTTTGATCGACATTTGGATCTCCGGGAAGGTGAGTTGCTCATTTCAAGAGGGAAGCCAGACCAGAGATCTCCCGAGCAGAAAAGCACCACAAATCTTAATGCCGCAGTTTTAGCCAGCGCATTGGGTTGCTCAGATTTTGGTGTTGGGAATCAACAAGTTGGACGTCCACTCAGAGACCTAAATTGAAAGTAGATAATTACAGAGATGACAGGTGGATGAAATTATAATGATGGGAAGGAGCCAGCATAAAAAAGCTGAGAATACCCAGAAGCAGAATGCTTCTCCTTCTGCAGAGGATCACAGTTCTTCACCATCAAGGGAACAAGGCCTGATGGAGAACGAGTGCATTCGAATAACAGAAATGGGCTTCAGAAGGTGGATGATAAAGAACTTTTTTGAGTTAAAAGAACATGTTCTAGCCCAATGCAAAGAAACTAAGAACCTTGAAAAAAGGTTTGACGAAAGCTTAATGAGAATAGACAATTTAGAAATGAATATAAGGGAATTATTGGAACTAAAGAACACAATAAGAGAACTTCGCGAAGTATGCACAGGTTGTAACAGTCGAAGTGATCAAGTAGAAGAAAGGATATCAGAGGTCGAAGACCTACTTAATGACATGAAACGAGAAGACAAGATTCGAGAACAAAGAGTAAAAAGGAATGAGCAAAGTCTCCAGGAAATATGGGACTATGGAAAGACATAATTTATGATTGATTGGTGTACCTGAATGTCATGAAGAGAATGAATCTAAGTTGGAAAATATTTTTCAGGAAAACTTTCCTAACCTAGTAAGGCAGGATAATACTCAACTCCAGGCAATCCAGAGAACACCACAAAGATATTCCTCAAGTAGACCAACTCCAAGACATATAATTGCTAGATTTACTAGGGTTGAAATAAAGGAGAAAATTTTAAGGGCAGCTAGAGAGAAAGGTCAGATTACCTATAAAGGGAAGCCT
>CAUYQU010046996.1:0-15832 GCA_963574635.1 Cheracebus regulus
CTGAGGAGTGATTTACTTCCAATTATGTGGTCACTTTTAAAATAGGTGTAATGTGATACTGAGAAAAATGTATGTTTTGTGGATTTGGGGTGGAGAGTTCTGTAGATATTTGTTAAGTTTACTTGTTCCAGGTCTGCGTTCAAGTCCTGGATATCCTTGTTAATTTTCGATCTCGTTGATCTGTCTAATATTGACAGTGTAATGTTAAAGCTGAATCTATAAATTACTTTGGGCAGTATGGCCCATTTTCACAATAATGATTCTTCCTAATCACGAGCATGGAATGTTTTTCCATCTGTTTGTGTCCTATTTCCTAGAGCAAGGGTTTGTAGTTTTCCTTGAAGAGGTCCTTCATGTCCCTTGTTAGTTGTATTCCTAGGTATTTGATTCCCTTTGTAGCACTTGTGAATGGGAGTTCACTCATGATTTGGCTCTATGTGTGTCTGTTATTGGGATATAAGAATGCTTGTGATTTTTACACTTTGATTTTGTATTCAGAGACTTTGCTGAATTTGCTTATCAACTTAAGGAGACTTTGGGCTGAGATGATGGGGTCTTCTAAATATACAATCATGTCATCTGCAAATAGAGACAATTTGACTTCCTCTTTTCCTAACTGAATACCCTTTATTTCTTTTTCTTGCCTGATTGCTCTGGCTGGAACTTCCAATACTATGTTGAATAGGAATGGTAACAGAGGGCATCCTTGTCTAGTGCCAGTTTTCAAAGGGAATGCTTCCAGTTTTTGCCCATTTAATATGATCTGTAGATTTGTGATAAATAGCTTTTATTATTTTGAGATATGTTCCATTGATACCTAGTTTACTGAGAGTTTTTAGCATAAAGGCTGTTGAATTTTGTCGAAGGCCTTCTCTGCATCTGTTGAGATAATCATGTGGTTTTTGTCTTTGATTCTGCTTATGTGATGGATTATGTTTATAGATTTGCATATGTTGAACCAGCTTTGCATCCTCAGGATGAAGCTGACTTGATCCTGATGGATAAGCTTTTTGATATGCTGTTGGATTCAGTTTGCCAGTATTTTATTGAAGATTTTCACATCAATGTTCATCATGGGTATTAGTCTGAAATTTTCTTTTTTAGTTGTGTCTCTGCCAGGTTTTGGTGTCAGGATGATGTTGGTCTCAGAAAATGAGTTAGGGAGGATTCCCTCTTTTTGTATTGTTTGTAATAGTTTCAGAAGGAATGGTACAGCTCCTCTTTGTACATCTGGTAGAATTTAGCTGTGAACCCATCTGGTCCTGGACTTTTTTTGGTTGTTAGGCTAATTGCTGCCTCAACTTCAGACCTTGTTATTGGTCTATTCAGTAATTCAACTTCTTCCTGATTTGGTCTTGGGAGGATGTAAGTGTCTAGGAATTTATCCATTTCTTCTAGATTTACTGGTTTATGTGCATAGAGGTGTTTGTAGTAATCTCTGATGGTAGTTTGTATTTTCGTGGAATCTGTGGTGATATCCTCTTTATCATTTTTTATTGCATCTATTCTCCTCTCTTTCCTTTGTTAGTTTGGCTAGTGGTCTATTTTGTTGATATTTTCAAAAAACCAGTTCTGGATTCATTAATTTTTTTGAAGGGTTTTTTGTGTCTGCATCTCCTTCAGTTCTGCTCTGATCTTAGTTATTGCTTATCTTCTGCTAGCTTTTGAATTTGTTTGATCTTGCTCCTCTAGTTCTTTTAATTTTGATATTAGGGTGTCAATTTTAGATCTTTTCTCGCTTCTCATGTGGGCATTTAGTGCTATAAATTTCTCTCTAGACACTGCTTTAAATGTGTCCTGGAGATTCTGGTATGTTGTGTCTTCATTCTCATTGGTTTCAAAGAACATCTTAATTTCTGGCTTTGTTTCATTATTTATCCAGTAGTCATTCAGGAGCAGGTTGTTCAGTTTCCATGTAGTTGTGTGATTTTGAGTGAGTTTATTAATCCTGAGTTCTAATTTGATTGCACTGTGGTCTGAGAGACTGATTGTTATGATTTCTGTTCTTTTGCATTGGCTGAGGAGTGATTTACTTCCAATTATGTGGTCAGTTTTAGATTTAGTGTGATGTGGTACTGAGAAGAATGTGTATTCTGTGTATTTGGGGTGGAGAGTTCTGTAGATGTCTATGAGGTCCACTTGGTCCAGATCTGAGTTCAAGTCTTGAATATACTTGTTAATTTTCTGTCTCATTGATCTCTCTAATATTGACAGTGGCGTGTTTAAGTTTCCCACAATTATTGTGTGGGAGTCTAAATCTCTTTGTAGGTCATTAAGAACTTGCTTTATGTATCTGGGTTCTCCTGTATTGGGTGCATATATATTTAGGATAGTTAGCTCTTCTTGTTGCGTTGATCCCTTTACCGTTATGTAATGCCCTTCTTTGTCTCTTTTGTTCTTTGTTGGTTTAAAGTCTGTTTTATCAGAGACTAGGATTGCAACCCCTGCTTTTATTTTGCTCTCCATTTTGTTTGGTAAATCTTCCTCCATCCCTTTATTTTGAGCCTATGTGTGTCTTTGCACATGAGATGGGTCTCCTGAATACAGCACAATAGGTCTTGACTCTTTATCCAATTTGCCAGTCTGCATCTTTTGATTGGGGCATTTAGCCCATTTACATTATGTGTGAATTTGATCTTGCCATTTTGATACTAGCTGCTTGATTTGCCCCTTAGTTTATGAAGTTTCTTCAAATGGTCTTTACCATTTGGTATGTTTTTGCAGTGGCTGGTATTGGTTGTTCCTTCCCATGTTTAGTGCTTCTTTCAGGAGTTCTTGTGAGGCAGGCATGGTAGTGACAAAATCTCTCAGCAATTGCTTGTCTGTAAAGAATTTTATTTTTCCTTCACTTATGAAGCTTAGTTTGGCTGGATATGAAATTCTAGGTTGAAAGGTCTTTTCTTTAAGGATGTCGAATATTGGCCACCACTCTCTTCTGGCTTGTAGGGTTTCTGCCAAGAGATCTGCTGTGAGTTTGATGGGCTTCCCTTTGTGGGTAACCCGATCTTTCTCTCTGGCTGCCCTTAGCATTTTTTTCCTTCATTTCAACCTTGCTGAATCTGATGATTATGTGCCTTGGGGTTGCTCTTCTTGAGGAATATCTATGTCATGTTCTCTGTATTTCCCGAATCTGAATGTTGGCCTGCCTTGCTAGGTTGGGAAAGTTCTCCTGAATAATATCCTAAAGAGTGTGTTACAACTTGGTTTCATTCTCCCTGTCACATTCAGGTACACTAGTCAATCATAGATTTATTCTTTTCACATAATCCCATATTTCTTGGAGGCTTTGTTCATTTCTTTGCACTCTTTTTTTTCTCTCTAATCTTGTCTTCTCATTTTATTTCATTGAGTTGATCTTCGATCTCTGATATCCTTTCTTCTGCTTGATTGATTCAGCTATTGAAACTTGTGTATACTTCATGAAGTTCTCGTGCTGTGTTTTCAGCTCCATCAGGTCCTTTATGTTCTTCTCTAGGTTAGTTCTCCTAGTTAGCATTTCATCTAACCATTTTTCAAGGTTCTTAGTTTCTTTGCATTGGGTTAGAACATGTTCCTTTAGCTCAGAGAAGTTTCTTATTATCTACATTCTGAAGCCTGCTTCTGTCAATTCTTCAAACTCATTCTCCATCCAGTTTTGTTCCCTTGCTGGTGAGGAGTTGCAATCCCTTGGAGAAGAGGCGTTCTGGTTTTTGGTGATTTCAACCTTCTTGTGATGGTTTCTTCACATCTTTGTGGATTTATCTATCTTCGGTCTTTGAAGTTGGTGACTTTCGGATGGGGTCTCTGAGTGGGCATCCTTTCTGTTGATGTTGAAGCTATTTCTTTCTGTTTTATAGTTTTCCTTCTAACAGGCCCCTCTGCTGCAGGATTGCTGGAGGTCCACTCCAGACCCGCTTGCCTGGGAATCACCCACTGGGGCTGCAGAATAGCAAGGATTGCTGCCTGTTTCTTCCTCTGGTAGCTTCATCCCAGAAGGGGATGAAGGAGATATCAACCAGAGCTCTCCTGTGTGAGGTGTCTCTTAGGATATATGGGGGTCAGGGAGCCACTTGAGGAGGCAGTCTGTCCCTTATCAGAGCTCAAGTGCTGTACTGGGAGCTCTGTTGCTCCCTTCAGAGCTCCTGGGCAGGGACGTTTAAGTCCGCTGAAGTGGAACTCACAACCGCCCCTTTTCCCAGGTGCTCTGTCCCAGGAAGGTGAGGCTTTATTTATAAGTCCCTGATGGGCTACTGCCTTTTTTCAGAGATGCCCTGCCCAGCAAGGAGGGAGTCTAGTCACAGCCTGCCTGCAGAGGCCTTGCTGAGCTGCTATGGGCTCCACCCAGCTGCTGTGTACACTTCCTTGGGATTTTGTTTACACAGGCAAGGTTAGAACTGCCTTGGTAATGGTGAATAACCCTCCCCACACCGGGGCAGCTCCTGCCTCCTTCATTGAGTACCACTATCCTACCAGTCACTGTGGCCACTCCCTGGTACCATGATTACTGATGTGCCCTTCACAACTTTCAGAAAGTGAGGACTTGGTATCCCAACTCTCTTGTGGTTACTGGAGTCTCTATTGTATTCCATTTTTATAGCAACCTGTAGGTAGTGGTCAAGAGCAAGGTCTTCAGTATCCCATGCACCAGGGCTTGAGCTCTGTTTGCTAAGTACTAGGTAGAGAATCTTGAACAAATCACAACCTTTCTGGACCCCCACATTCTTCATGTGTAAAATGGAATAAAATTCTAAATATCATCATTATGATTATTTTTAAATGGTGATGAAAAGCTGAGTCCCTGTTGTCAATTACACCCATTATCTCTCCCCACTTCCTACCTTGTGCATCACACTTCAGCTACACAAATACTTGCTTTTCCATGCTGTTGCACACACCCGTGTTCTTGTTAATTCTCTCCCTTTTGCCTAGAAGTGCCTCCCATAACCTTTCTCTGGCCATACTCCTACAGATCCTCTAAGACCCAGCTCAGTTGCTGCCTCCTCAGGAAGTTCTCTCTGATTGCTTTGCCTTCCCGCAGCACCCACAGCCCCTGAAGTTTGAGATACCAATATACCTGATTGATAAGGCTCCAAATCCATCTGACAGGCCTCATGCACTGATCACTTTGTTGTTGGGTTGTGTGTCTTCTCTGTTTGCTGATGAGCATCTTGGAGGCAGGTTCTATGTCTTATTCTCTTATATTCCTGGCACCAGCATCATACATGACCCTTAGAAAACTCAGTTGCTATTTGTTGCACTTCAGTGATTTGCATTGATTGGATTGAACAGTATTTCTCTCTTGGGGGATGGAGTCCTCTTTGAGTAGGGCACTAACGTGTTGGGATGAGAGAAGGAGAATAATGACCCGATCAGACCAACCAGCAGAATCCACCCTAATGGATAAAGAGGAGACAGACATGCTAGCCAGATGGCCTATACCTTTAAACTAAGGCGGTTTGGTTTGGGGGCTTCTGAGCAGCTTTACTTTAAAATGGAAAAGATTCAATGTGTCAGTGTAGCACTTCCATAATAGCTGGCCCTGTCTCTTTCCTCCTGATGAGGACAGCCAAATTTAACATGCAGGAGGGATGGATGCAGCAGCTAAACGCTTTCTGCTCAAAACAAGACCCAGTGGAAAGGATCAAAGGCTGCACATGGCCAGGCAGTGACAAATTTATGAAGTCCAGTCATCCTCATGAAAACATTGTGTATTTTAATCTGCCCAGTGGAAATAATTCAATCTTGAGTTTCTGTTGAAGGAATTGCGTGTCAGCTACACTTCTCCATAAAGACATAAGAGATCTGTTTAAAGCGACTTTTCCATCTTTCAAAGAATCAAGGTTTTCTTAGCAATAGAGGCATCTAAATGCACCTTTATATTTCCTCGTGCTGAATGTCTAGAGTTCCGTGAGTACACAAGCTTTGTTATTACACCAGATTTACAAACAAAACTGTTGGCACGGGCAAGTCCATGGTAGGTGGAAGAGACCACCCATACGTGTGCGGATGAAAGCCCAGTTGGAAAATCTCCTTATGTCAGCCAAAAGTGTGACTGCGTTTCTAAAAACTTGGCTGTTCTCTTGGTGGTCGAAACAGTGAACCTTTTTGTTCATTGAATGCTGAAAAAACAAGTATGCCAAAGAGTGCCTTTTCCTAAAGGGTTTCAAAACTCTTAGCTATTTTCGACTCCTTTCCTCTCAGGGCTTAAGAACATTCAACAAACGTGAATCAGAGATGTTTGATTGTTTCATGTTTACATGGGAGATTTCAGGCAATGGCCAACAAGTGTTGGCCCATTTGCCTGCCATGGGGCTTACAATGAGGCCTCTTTATGCCCAGCTCCTCTGGCTAAAGTGAGATGGATGCTGAATGTGTTCACTTGGTGGGGACGTGGGAGAGACATTTGGGCATTGGATCAAAGAGAAAAAAAGCATGATCTTTCATCTTGGAAAGTCCATTGTGTAGGTGGCTGACCTAGGCTCCAAGCATAGTCTGTGGTTATGGAAGGAAGAGGCTGAGTCTCCAAATTGGGAGAAAATCAATGACTGGAATTTCATGAGCTTTCAACTTTATTTATTTATTTTTATTTTATTTTATTTTTATTTATTTATGTTCTGGGGTACATGTGCAGACCATGCAGGTTTATTACACAGGTATACACATGCCATGGTGGTGGTTTGCTGCATCTATCACCCCATCATCTACAGTAGGTATTTTTCCTAATGCTGTCCCTCCCCAGTCCCCCAACCCCCTGCTATTCTTTCCTTAACCCCCCACCCCCCAGGCCCCAGAGTGGTGATGTTCCCCTCCCTGTGTCCTTGTGTCCTCACTGTTCAACACCCGCCTATGAGTGAGAACATGTGGTGTTTGGTTTTCTGTTCTTGTTCAGTTTGCTGAGAATGATGGTTTCCAGTTCCATCCATGTCCCTGCAAAGGACATGAAGTCATCTTTTTTTATGGCTGCATAGTATTCCATGGTATATATGTCCCACATTTTCTTTAGCCAGTGTGTCATTGATGAGCATTTGAGTTGGTTCCAAGTCTTTGCTATTGTAAACAGTGCCTCAATAAACAATCGTGTGCATGTGTCTTTATAATGGAACAATTTATAATCCTTTGGGTATATACCTAGTAATGGGATTGCTGGGTCAAATGGTATTTCTGTTTCTACATCCTTGAGGAATTGCCATACTGTCTTCCACAATGGCTGAATTAATTTACACTCCCACCAACAGTGTAAAAGCATTCCTATTTCTCCACATCCTCTCTGGCATCTGTTGTCTCTTGATTTTTTTAATGATCACCATTCTAACTGGCGTGAAGTGATATCTCAGTGTGGTTTTGATTTGCATTTCTTGAATGACCAGTGATGATGATCTTTTTTTCATATGTTTGTTGGCTACATAAATGTCTTGCTACCTGACCTCAAACTATATTACAAGGCTACTATAATCAAAACAGCATGGTACTGGTATCAAAACCGAGATATAGACTAATGGAACAGAACAGAGGCCTCAGAAAGACTGCCACACAACTACAACCATCTGATCTTTGATAAACCTGACAAAAACAAGCAATGGGGAAAGGATTCCCTATTTAATAAATGGTGTTGGGAAAACTGGCTGGCCATATGCAGAAAGCTGAAAGTGGATCCCTTCCTTATATCTTATACAAAAATTAACTCTAGATGGATTAAAGATTTAAACATGAGGCCTAACACCATAAAATCTCTAAAAGAAAACCTAGGCAGTACCATTCAGGACATAGGCATGGGCAAGAACTTCATGACTAAAACACCAAAAGCAGTGGCAACAAAAGCCAAAATAAACAATTGGGATCTAATTAAACTTAAGAGCTTCTGCACAGCAAAAGATACTATCAATAGAGAACCAGCAACCAACAGAATGGGAAAAAATTTTTGCAATCTGCCCATCAGACAAAGGGCTAATATTCAGAATCTATGGAACACAAATTTACAAGAAAAAAAAAACTAACATCCCATCAAAAAAGTGGGAAAAGGATATAAAAAAGATCTTTTCAAAAAAGTTTTCAACTTTTAACCAACTGGGTCAAAAAATTCTTCAACTAGATTGTGTGTGTGTGTAATTGTATTTGTGTATGTATATATACATAAACATGTATGTAATATAGTAGATATATATTATATATATGTAACACTGTGTAATGCTGTATATAAATGTGGATATGTGATACATTATGTAATCAAGTTGACAGAATTTCTCTTATTTTTATGTTTTTGTCATGACCTCTGATAAAATGAAAAAACTTTTTGAACTAGATTTTTTAAAAATAAAAAGTACAAAGCAAAAATCTTGAAGAGTACAATAAGCTCCACAATAATAAAAAAAACTCTCCCTTTTATTCTTGGTTCCCAAGTCTCCTCCCATGTCAACCACTGTTAACAGTTGTTTATAACTCAGTCCTTCCAGGGATGTTCTAAACTTGCATGTGCACAAACACGTATACACCTTCAAACCACACAGCCAAACCGAATGGGAGCATATTGTGTTGTTCTTCACTTTTTCTTCCTAGTGATTTAGTTTGGAGCTCCTGTTCTAACATGTTCATCTACCTTATTCTTTTTAATGATGGTGTAGTGTCCCATTTATTTAGATGTAGCCCAATTTAGCACACCATCCCTCACCAAAAGGCATGCAGGTCATTCCTAGCTTTCTGTTATAATAAACAGCACTGTAGATAATCTTCCATGTGCAAAGATAGCTCTAGGAGAATCTCCCAGAAGTGACTTATCAGTGTAAATGGGTATATGCTCTGCAATTAATTATGATTGTCATTGTTATTGTATTTTTATAGTTATCCACAGAGGTGGAGCCAATTTATTCACCCACCAGTAAGGCCAAGAGCATCTGTCTTGTTATCCCCTCATTAGCCCAGTGTGTTTCAATCTTTACCAATTTGATAATGAAAAATGCCACAATAAATGTGAAGGTTTATAAAATCAGAGTTTAATTGCTTTCTTATAGATATTACAACATCACAATTCTTAAACATCCCTTAGCAAGCATTCCATCCAAATCCCTCATTTTACAGATGAAGAAGAAGGCTCAGGGCAGAAACAGCCCTCTGAAAGTCCATGCAGTACGCTCCTGCCTTCCTTCTTAGGTGCTGAGTTGCTGTTCCTTGCAAGCAGTGTTGTATCAATTACTTGACTTCATCAGTGAGCTATAGTTGCAGGATAATAGTACCCCATCATGCACCATTTTTGTAAGTGTAGATTATATATAGGCAGAGTTGGTAGCGAAACATCTTTGATCACTGGAGAAGATTTTTAAAAGGTTTCTCTCCTGGGGGAGGTGGTGCATCTCTTCATGTCTTCAAATGTATGATTGTGAGGTAGGAATGATTGGCAGCACATCTTTCCCAAGGGGAAGGGCTTTTGTTTCTGGGGTGAGAGGAAGGAAGGGCAGGCAGGGGAGGGTAAGAAGGGAAGGAGCCAGAGTCAGACTGGATTCTAGTTCTGGTCCTCTCCTTTCTAGAGTTGCTACTTTGAGCAGGCTACCTCCAAGCCTCAGTTTCCTCGTCTGTAAAATGGGGATAGTTATAATGTCTATCTCTTATGATTTTCATCAAGATTAATAATATAATACTTGAAAATCATTTGGCACAGTGCCTAACAGATTCAACCCCAGTCTGTACAATACGTTAGCATCAATGTCATCTTTCATGGCTTTCATGAATTCATTTCTTCTAGCCTTCATCCCAGTGGCCTCTGCTCTTCACTTTCTTAACTTGCGTGTCCATTTTTTTCTCAGATGATCACATGAAATAAAAACATTATCAGAGACAGTGACTTTCTCATGGAAGAAACAATCAGCACACCACAGGAAGGCAAATGCGGGGTCTTTCCAAGAAAGAGCAAGCCCTGTCTCAGTTGTCGTGAACTCTCAAAGATGTAGGCGGTGCCAGTGGTATCTGTAGCCTCAGTCCATCCAAGAGCATGTGGAGAAGGGCTTCAGGGTCAACCTTGACTTCTGCAGGGTCAACCACCAGCGTCCTTCAGATCCGTGCCTGGCACAGCATTCCTCTGAACCTGACTGACATTCTCCACTCATCTCTGATTTCAGAAGCTGGACACCCTTGGAGATAAAGACCCCATGGTAATGCAAAATAGCCACCTGAAGGCCAATCAGAGTCAACACAGCTTTTTCAGACGGCAGAAATGCCAAATATGAACTCTTCTCCTCCAGTATTTTAACTCTAAAATAAAAACGTCAGTCAGCCCCTTTTCTCTTTCATCTAGGACTAGTGCAGTCTGTGATCTAACTCCTGTTTCTGAGGCTAGTGATTGGTTGTACCTCAGAAAACTTATGAGTTAGATCACAGACTGCACCACTTTAGGGTCCAAAGACGCTATGTGCTTGTCACTTCTTCTTAGCCTCCTTTGCTCACCAGTAGGAGAACTAGTTTCTAGGATATCTACTAGTTTCTAGGTCTGTAGAGGACGTATTCTGTGTGACCAGATTGCAGGTTAGTATCTCTAGAACTGTGTATTGTTTGGCCTCCTCACAGAAAAGTCAGGTCTTCTTGATAGAGCTGAAACCAACCCTACATCCGCTCCTTTGCTAGAAAAGATTCAATGTAAAGATTAGTTATAGGAACAATAGCCCCTTTTTAACCTCACTTTAATGTTACACACTCCTCTGATTTTGCTAGCTCTGCCTCTCTCCAAACAATCAGGGCTCTGTCAGAAAGCTTTCAACCATGTTTCCAGCACCTTTGAAAAACAACACACGTGTGTGCACGCACACACACATTTACCCAGTACAATGCGTGTACTTCATAGTTAGCTCCATCCATCGGAAACATGCAGAAAAGTGGAATTAACTCTAAAGCATGAAGTTGGTGGGTAAGGGATCAGGGCTCTAGAGCTAGCAATGCCCCTCCCTCACTGCAGTGCCCCGTGACAGGTTGTCAGCCTCTGGCTCTATTGACTCATTTGCATTATAGGACATTGGATTGCGTGATCTAGGTGGGAGTGGAGCCTCTCCATCTGCAAAATATCTGTAACTCAACTTCATGCTGGGATGTATTGATTCTTTGTGTTTCCCTCTTGGGTTTTTTTTTTCTTCCCATTTTTGGGGATTTATAGAACAAAACTTAAAAAGAAAGTAATAACCTTTTATTTATACTATATCAAATTAGTAGATTGATATACAGTCCTTCCTTGGTATTAGTAGGACATTGGTTTCAGGTCTCCGAAAGATACCACAATCTGAGGGTGCTCAAGTCCCTGATACATAAACGGCTTAGTACTTGCATATAACCTACGTGTATCCTCCCATATACTTTGCATCGTCTCTAGAATACCTATAATACCTAATGCAATGTAAATGCTGGGTAAATAATTGTTACACTGTATTTTTTTCTTATTTGTGCTGTTATTTTTCTGTGTTCATTTCCTTCAATATTTTCAATCTGTAGTCTGTTGAATCTGCAGACCCATGAATAAGGACGGCTGACTGTATATGCATCCAGAATCTCTTTCTCTTCTCTTGACCTCTTTTTTTTTTAATTTGAAACTTATTTTAAGTTCAAGGGTACATTTGTAGGGTTTGTTATATGGATAAATTGCATATCACAGGGGTTTGGTATACATATTACTTCATCACCTGGGTAATAAGCATAGTAACCAACAGATAGTTTTCAGTCATCACCCTTCAGCTATCCTCCACCCTTAAGTAGGCCCCACAGTCTGTTATTTTCTTCTTTGCATCCACATGCACTCAGTGCTTAGCTCCCACTTATAAATGAGAATATGTGGTATTTGGTTTTCTGTTCCTGCATTAGTTCGCTTAGGATAATGGCTTCCAGCTCGGCACATGTTGCTGCAAAGGACATGATCTTGTTCTTTTTTATGGGCATGTAGTATTCCATGGTGTATATGTACATTTACTTTATCCAGTATAACACTGAAGGATATTTAGGTTGATTCCAAATCTTTGCTATTGTGAATAGTGCTGGAATGAACACATGCATCCATGTGTCTTTATGGCAGAATGGTTTATATTCCTTTGGGTACGTTCCAATTATGGGATTGCTGGGTCAAATAGTAGTTTTGTTTTAATTTCTTTGAGAAATTGCCAAACTCCTTTCCACAATGGATGAACTAATTTACATTCCTACCAGCAGTGTATAAGCATTCCCTTTTCTCTGCAGCCACAGCAGAGTCTATTTTTTGAATTTTTAATAATAGCCATTCTGACTGGTGTGAGATGGTCTCACTGTAGATTTGATTTGCCTTTCACTAATAATTAGTGACGTGAGCATTTTTTCATATGCTTCTGGCCACATGTATACCTTCTTTTGAAAAGCATCGTTCATATCCTTCACCCACTTTTTAATCAAGTTGTTCATTTTTTGCTTGTTTGTTTGTTTAAATTCCTTATAGATTATGGATATTAGATTTTTGTCGAATGCATAGTTTGCAAATGTTTTCTTCCATTCTGTAGGTTGTCTGTTTACTCTGTTGATAGTTTCTTTTGCTGTGCGGAAGCTCTTTAGTTATATTAGGTCCCATTTGTCATTTTTTTTTTATGTTACAATTGCTTTCTATGTCTCCATCAGGTAATCTTTGCCAGGGCCTATGTCCAGAATGGTATTTCCTCAATTATCTTCTAGGATTGTTATGGTTTTAGCCTTTAAATTTAAGTCTTTAATCCATCTTGAGTTGATTTTTGTATATGGCGTAAGGAAGGGGTCCAGTTTTAATCTTTTGCATATGGCTAGCCAGTTATTGTAGCACCATTAATTCAACAGGGAGTCCTTTCCTCATTGTTTGTTTTTGTTGATTTTGTTGAAGATCAGATGGTTACAGATGTGTGGCTTTATTTCTGGGCTCGCTATTTCATTCCATTGCTCTATATGTCTGCTTTTGTACCAGTATCATGCTGTTTTGGTTACTGTATCCTTGTAGTATAGTTCGAAGCTGGGTGATGTATTATCTCCAGTTTTATTCATTTTGCTTAGGATTGCTTTGGCTATTTGAGCCCTTTCTTGGTTTCATATGGTTTTTTCTTATTCTTTGTAGTTTGATAGGGAGAGCATTGAATCTGTAAATTGCTTTGGGTAGTATGGACACTTTAACATTATTGATTCTTCCTATCTGTAAGCATGGGATTTTTTTTTCCCATTTGTTTGTGTCATCTCTGATTTCTTTGAACAGTGTTTTGCAATTCTCATTGTAGAGACTGTTCATCTTCCTGCTTAGCTGTATTCTCTGGTTGGCTATACTTTTAGATATTTTACTCTTTTTGTGGCTATTGTGAATAAGATTGCATTCTTGATTTGGTTTGCAGCTTGGATGTTGTCAGTGTAGAAATGCTACTGCTTTTTGTACAGTCAATGCTCTTGATTTTATATCTTGAAACTTTGCTGAAGTTATTTATCATATTTAGGAGCTTTTGGGCAGAGACTATGGTGTTTTCTAAGCATAGAATCATATCATCTGCAAACAGAGATAGTTTGACGTCCTCTCTTCCTATATGAGTATCTTTTATTTCTTTCTCTTGCCTGATCACTCTTGCTGGGACTTACAGTACCATGTTGAATAGAAGTAGTGGGAGTGGGCATCCTTGTCTTGTCCTGGTTCTCGAGGGGAATGCTTCCAGCTTTTGCCCATTCAATATGATGTTGGCTGTGAAGCTCTTATTATTTTGAGGTATTACCCTTCAATGCCTAGTTTGTTGAGAATTTTTAACATGAAGGGATGTTAAGTTTTATTGAAAGCCTTTTCTGCATCTATTGAGATGATCGTGTAGTTTTTGTTTTCAGTTCTGTTTATGTGATGAATCACATTTATTGATTTGCATATGTTGAACCAACCTTGCATTCCAAGGATAAAACCTGCTGTATCATGGTGGATTAGCTTTTTGATGTGCTGTCAGATTCAGTTTGCTAATAAATAGTTGAGGATTTTTACACATATGTTCATCAAGGATGTTGGCCTGAAGGTTTCTTTTGTTTGTTGTTACTCTGCTAGGTTTTGGTATCAGAATGATGCTAGTAGCTTCACAGAATGAGTTAGGGAGCAGTCCTTTCTCAATTTTTTGAAACAGTTTCAGTAGGAATGGTACTAGCTGTTCATTATATGTCTGGTAGACTTTGGCTATGAATACATCTAATCCTGGGCTTTTTTTGGTTTGTAGGCTTTTTATTACAGATTCAACTTTGGAACTCATTATTGGGCCATTTAGAGATTTGATTTTTTCCTGGTTCAATCTTGGGAGGTTGTGTGTTTCCAGAATATATCCATTTCTTCTAGGTTTTCTAGTTTGTGTGCATAGAAGTGTTCATAGTAGTCTCTGGGTTTTTTTTATATTTCTATGAGGTTGATATTAATGTCTACTTTGTCATTTTGGATTGACTTTGATTCTTCTCTCTTTTTTGGTGGATTAGTCCATTTAGCAGTTTATCAATCTTATTTATTCTTTCAAAGAATCAACTCATGAATTCATTGATCTTTTGTATGATTTTTCACATTCAATTTCCTTTAAAATCGGAAAAACCTTTTTCCGATTTTTGTTATTTATTTTCTTCTGCTAGCTTTGGTTTGCTTTTGTTTTTCTAGTTCCTCTAGTTGTGATATTATGTTAATTTGTGATCTTTCTAACTTTTTGTTGTGGGTGTTTTGTGCTTTAAGTTTTTCTCTTAACACCACTTTAGCTGTATCCCAGAGATTCTGGTATGTTATATCTTTGTTCTTATTAGTATCAAATAATTTCTTGGCTTCTGTCTTAATTTCAGTATTTACACAAAAGTCATTCAGAGATAGACTGCTTAATTTCCATGTAATTGGTTTTGAGCAATTATTTTAGTGTCGATTACCATTTTTATTGCACTGCAGTCCAAGAGTGTGGTTGGCATGATTTTGGGTTTTTGAAATTTGCTGGGAATTGTTTTATGACCAATTGTGTGGTTGATTTTAGAGTATGTGCCATGTGTATATAAGAAAAATGTATATTCTGTTGTTTTTGGGTAGAGAGTTCTGCAGAGGTTTGTTAGATCTATCTGGCCAAATACTGAGTTCAGGTCTCAAATATCTTTGTTAGTTTTCTGCTTCAGTGATGTGCAATACTGTCAGTGGGGTGTTGAAGTCTACTACTATTATTGTATGGTTATTTAAGTCTTTTTGTAGGTCTTTGAGAACTTGTTTTATAAATCTAGATGTTCTGTGTTGGGTCCATATATATTTAGGATAGTTAGGTTTTCTTGTTGAATTGAACCCTTTACCATTATGTAATGCCCTTGTCTTCTTTGATCATTATTCATTTGAAGTCTATTTTGTTTTGTCTGAAATTATAATGGCAACTTGCTTTTTGTTTGCTTTTTGTTTTTTCTGTTTACTATTTTCTTGGTAGATTTTCCTCCATCACTTTACATTAAACCTATGGGTGTCATTGCATGTAAGATGGCTTTCTTGAAGACAACATAAATTTAAGTCTTGCTTCTTTATCCAACTTGCTACTCTGTGCTCCTGCTTTTAATTGGGCACATTTAGCTCATTGACATTCAAGGTTAATAGTGATAGGTGCGGAGTTTATCCTGTCATCATGTTGTTAGCTGCCAATTAGGCAGACTTGATTGTGTAGTTGCTTTATAGGATCCTAAATATATACACACCCAATACAAGCGCATTCAGGTACATAAAGCAAGTTTTTAACGACCTACAAAGAGACTTAGACTCCCACACAACAATAGTGGGAGACTTTAACACTCCACTGTCAATATTAGACAGATCAACAAGACAGAAAATTAACAAGGATATCCAGGACTTGAACTCAGATCTGGACCAAGTGGACCTAATAGACATCTA
>CAUYQU010046998.1:0-16137 GCA_963574635.1 Cheracebus regulus
CTTGACCTAGGACTTGGCTTGTTATTGGTTGGAATTACTTGCCTGCTATTGGTTGTTAAAACTCAACTGCTATTGGTTGTTAAAACTCGGCTGCTATTGGTTGTTAAGGCTTAGCTGCTATTGGTTGTTAGGGCTTAGCTGCCATTGGTTATTAAGAAGCTATGGTTGCAGCACCTTGTTTGCATACTGGGCTCTTTAAGAGAAGACCACGCTGTGTGAGCAAGGGAGAAGGGAATGTGCCCGAGCATGTCTGAGCTTGCTCGGGGCATGTCTGAGCTTGCTCCGGGCTTGAGAAAGAGAGAAAAGGGGGGGGCGGGGGGTGCGTCCGAGCTCCCAGCAAGGCAACTGGCCTTACACCTGGTACAGTACATGGTTGGCATTGCTCTATGTACCTTGTATGTATCAACGAATTTAGTCCTTGTAAGAATCCCACAAGGTGTTTACTATTTTTATTTCCATTTTATAGATGAGAAAATTGAGGCAGAGGTTAAATTACGTGACCCAAGATCACATGGTTAGTAAGTGGCAGAGCCAGGATTTGGACCTAGGCAATTTGGCAGTCAAAACTGTGCTTTTAATTATTACATGACACTGCCTCTTGCTACTAATCTATTAACTTTAATAGATTCCTGTATTTGTAGATTCAAATTGTTCTCACTTGTAACTTCAATTTATCACAATGAACTGCAGGGAGATTAATTACAATGATTTAATGCAAATGTTAAGAATCCAGCAAAGTCAAACTCATGGTCAGAGAAAGTACAGGAAAAAAGTTTGTCAGCCATTAAGGCCCTAACGATGTCTGTTATTTTCAAGATTATTTTTTTTCTTTCTAAAATGACCACTCACTAAGTCTGCCATAGGGTCAGAGATCAATTTTCTTACTTGTTTTATAGTTTGGGCATCTAGCATGGTGCCTGGTACCCAGTACCCAGTGGTCACTCAATAAACACTTAACCCAGGGCAGATCCAATGACTTCAGCAGAATGTTCTTCCACAGACCTTTTGCCTACACTGATTAGTTCTTTCGGTATTTCTTAAGGTTACACGAGTAAAACGTTAATAAATTCTCATTGTTAAAGATTCAAAACACATAAGTAGACATATCAAAACTTGAAAATCCTGTTACTCACCAACACATTTTTCCCCAGGTAACTACCATCCTGTGATTTGTCTTCCTGTGAATTTACATACACATATGCACATACGCGTTTATATAACTTAAAAACATAAATGTAATCACAAATACACGTGACTTTGCAACTGTCTTGTGTCGGTTTTTCATGCCACTATATTTCATCTATTTTAGCAGCTCTTCAGTGATTCGTAGTATGGATGTATTGAGCTTTATGTAATTCACTTGGACATTGAGATAGTTTCCTATTAAAAACCACGTTACAATAAACATTCTTGTGCAAATACATGTGTGCGTGTAGAATTTTACACCGATCCGGATTCTACAAAAATCCAGGTAGCAGGTGGGAGCATTTTAGAACGCACTTCAATAGCGTTCTTCATCCCGCCTTGCGTTTTTAAAAGGACTGAGTGGAGAGCAGCGGAGAGGTAGTAAGATTCCCTGTTAGGGTGTTCATAAAGTAACTCCTCCTCTCGCACAGCCTTCTTTACTAAAAAACAATCCGCACAGAATGTGCGGGAGGGCTGTAGGAATTCCTATGGTGGCGACGGGAAGGGAATCGGAAACAGGCTTGTAGGAAAAAGCGCCTGGTCAGCGATGTCCTCGAGGATCATGCCTTCCTGTTAATTCTCCACCCCATCAATTCCACCCTTTTTAGGTTAGACTGAGGAGTAACTTTCCCAGGTATTAAAAATCGTCTAGAGAGAGCCTGGCGAAATTAAAGGCGCCGAAGTGGCATGAGAAGCACAGTGAATGGTGACGAAGCCAAGCTGGGTCGCAGGACTGCCACGGAGACTACCGGCACCATGGCGGCCGCCTTCGGCCACCGCGGAAGACTCGCTTTCCCAGCGGCCCCCAATGAGCCCGGCCGGCCCTCGCGAGCGGAGGCGGGGCCGGGGCCGGAAGTCACGTGCTGTGACAGTCACTGGGGTGAGGCCGTCGTCGCCGTACGGGCTGGCTGGGGCTCTGTGGGAGGCGCCGAGGTGATGGCGGTGGAGACTCTGTCCCCGGACTGGGAGTTTGACCGTGTTGACGACGGCTCGCAGAGTAAGGGAGCTGCAGGGCGAGGGCTGCGGGTGGACGCTCCCCCGGCCCGCCGCAGTCCTGGGCAGCGCTTCTGCGAGAAGGACGGCTGCCCAGCCGTCTGGTGCGGGACACTTGAGAGCCCTTGGGGTGTGCGAGGGATGCGCTCTCCAGCGTTACTCTCGGGGTTGGGGTCCCAGCCACGGCGGGTCAGGCTTTCCCGCTCAGGGCTCGGCGTTTGAGGCTGGGACTCTCCGGAGGAGCCTGCGGTGCCCTGCGGGGAGCGGCGTCCTCCTCAGCTGCCCCGGGGTTTGGGCGGGGCGCGCCCGGGAGGCCCAGCGTCCCCAGGAGCCCTGGCTGCTACTGTCTCTGGCCTCTTGGGGATTTCGCCAGATTCTCAAGAGCGTTTAGCTCTGGAGGACGCTGATGTCTGGGTTCCTGTTTCGGTTTCCTGTTTTTCTTCTTTTCCTCTCAAATCAACTTTTGGAAGTTTGGGCATTTTTCTCATCGCGTTGCTATAACCGTAGAAGGTAGCAAGAAAAGAACTCTTCACCCCGCAAAAATGAACACGTGAATGTCATTTTATCCCTTCCCAGGCCCATTATTTATGCTAAGTGGTATTTTTCAGTGATGTCCTGCAGTTTCCATCGAAGCTAAAAAGGCTTCAAAAATTACAGCAAATCGGCTTCAAATTTTGCTTCACAAGATAGAACTCTGATTTTAACTTAGAAGTCCAACCAAAAATAAACGAACAAATTCAGTTTCTTTCATTAAAATATTGAGTCCAAACTAGTTATTGTAGTGAAGCTCAACTTGAAATAAATGCAAGTTGTCAATCTGTTTCTTATCTTTGGTGATATTAATCAGTGTAAATGATCTAAGAGATCAGAGCATGCTCTTTGTGATTTTTTTTCGGCATAGTTTTCCCAAAGGTGGAATGTCCCTTTTAAAATTCCAGAAGAATTTTGCTTGATTTTACAAAGAGAGACTAATGTCTACAAACTTAGATGCAATTAGGTTTTACAAGTCTCTTAGAGAAGAGTTAGCTACATCCAGGATGGGTTGCAGTTTTTCACAAAACATTCCTGAGCTCAGGGGTTCAAGACCATCCTGGCCAACGTGGTGAAACCCCGTCTTTACCTACTAAAAATAGAAAAATTATCCGGGCGCGGTGATGGGTGTCTGTAATTCCAGCTACTCGGGAGACTGAGGTAGGAGAATCGCTTGAACCCGGGAGGTGAAGGTTGCACTGAGCTGAGATCGCGCTTTTGCACTCTAGCCTGGGCGACAGTAAGATATTATTAGCTCTTACGCAGCATAAAAATTAATCTTGTAGGTAATGACGAAATCTTTACTTTTTTTTGTGGAGCGGATTCTGTATGTTATAAAGTGAACTGTACCTTGTCATGTATGAAGGTTTTACGGACAAAGATGACCAACTCTGGTATCTTCAAAAATATTGTAATAGAGTTATGTTAATTGGATTTGAAGTGGTTCAGCCTAGAGTAGAATGATTTGATTCAACATATATTTTCTAAAACCAGTGCCTCTGCTCGGTATTAGGGATACAAAGATAAAACAAGGAATGCAGTCTGTTGATAAAGATGAGCATGTTAAGTAGGCTTTTGGAATTTTTACTCTTAAAAAATTACCATGTAGTTCTTATCTCAACTTTTGTTATTTAATCTTCACCAATTTTGCAACAATTTATTGTCAGCAAGGAACTTATAATGTTATTTTAGGTTTTCTGTTGTCTGTTTCTTTGTGAATCCCTAAACATACTAAAGGAGTGATTTACTGGTGTGTTTCCTAGCACTGTCTCTTTTTTTTTTTTTTTTTGATACAAGGTCTCACTCTGTCGCCCAGTACAGTAGCATCATGATGGCTCACTGCAGCCTCTACCTATCGGATTCAAGTGATCTTCCTATATCAGCCTCCCTAGTAGCTGGCTGATATTTTCTTTTTTAACTGGGGTAGAGACAGAGTTTCGCTATGTTGCCCAGGCTGGTCTTGAACTCCTGAGCTCAAGCGATCCACCCGCCTTGGCCTCCCAAAGTGTCGGAATTACCAGCATGAGCCACCATGCTCAGCCTAGCGTTGTCTTTAATAACTTATTTGCTGGTCAAATGCAGCTTTGACTGGTCGTTTCCTGTGTAATTGAGAATAAGACAACTCTTTGGGGTGCTGAGAATCTAGGCAGTTTTATATGTAAGCTGTAGGGAAGAGAACATTTCCCTGTGCTTGGCTTTCATTAATTTTTGGTCCGTGAATCATTTCTAGACTAATTGTTTTCCAAAATTGCCTAGATTAATACTATAATAAGACAGACCTTAATGAACTAAATGGATTTACCTAATTCAGAACTTTATGTGGTTGAAGAATAAGGGAGAATGGGGGCTGGGTTTTTATACTTTAATACAGCATGAGTCAGAACACATTTAGTTGCTTCACATTGCTAATTTGAGGAGAGCAAATATTTACCTTTTTTAGAAGACAAAGTTTTAATAAAGTTTTTCATATCAATAAAATAAACTAAATTGGAGTTGAATTTGTTACCTTTAGGAACAAGTAATGAATTTTTATGTATAACCTGAAGTACTTTCATGCCTTTTGACAAATAGGCATATTTTAAAAATCCAGTTTATTCCAGGCCAGGCGCAGTGGCTCATGTCTGTAATCCCAGCACTTTGGGAGGCCGAGGTGGATGGATCGCGAGGTCAAGAGACCGAGACCATCCTGGCCAACATGGTGAAACCCCATCTCTACTAAAATACAAAAATTAGCTGGGCGTGGTGGCGCGCTCCTGTAGTCCCAGCTACTTGGGAGGCTGAGGCAGGAGAATTGCTTGAACCAGGGAGGCGAAGGTTGCAGTGAGCCGAGATTGCACCACTGCGTGACTGTCTCAAAAAAAAAAAAAAAAAATCCAGCATATTCCAATGATTCTTTACAGTTATCTATGAATGTGTAAATTCTTGGAATAGCAGCATAGTATTCTGTACTCAAGCAGTGTTCTTTGCTGGTTTTTCCAACTTGATTATGATGTTAAATCACAAGATACCTTGGTTAAATTTTAGACATTATAGAAATAATATGCTCAAGCAGGTCTAAAAACCTCCATTTAAAAGTATTTAGGTGTATTATTAAACATTAGTGTGTATAGAATTAAAACTTCATTTTTAAATGTTGCTTCTGTGACAACACACTGCTTTTTCACCTGCTTCAGGTCATGAGTATTTGTTTTTGCAAAAGAGTTGTTTATGACAAAAAGAATCAAGACGTTGAGTTGTCTAAGGTACTTTTCAGAGTCGTTCAAAGCTCTCTATTGTGGGGTAGATGGGCTCGTGACTTTTTCATAATATGTGAGGGTTTTAAGAGAGTATCTTTGTGTGTGGGAACATCTACTGCTTTTTAAATTATTTTAAGTGTATGGAGAAGATTGAAAGCTGAATTACTGTTTAACTTTGAAACTTTATTTTCAAGAAGTCCAGACATTCCAAAGTAATAATTAGCAATGCTTTGCTGTGCCTTTTGAGGTTATTTGAAGTAAATGTTCTGTAATTTATTACTTGTACTTATACTCTTTTAAAATTTAAACTTAGAAATCCATGCTGAAGTCCAACTTAAGAATTATGGGAAATTTCTTGAAGAGTATACATCTCAACTGAGAAGAATTGAGGACGCACTGGATGACTCAATTGGAGATGTTTGGGATTTCAATCTTGATCCTATAGCATTAAAGGTTAGATTTGATTTTTTAAATATATGTATATATTTTCTGGACATACTATATCCTGAAAACATAATTTTTTTTTAAATAGTAAAAGTATTTTTATTTGAAATCTAAGAACAAAATTAAAGATGAAGAAAATTGTTAATTTCCTTTTCTCTAAGCCATGCAGGTGGATTTTAAATGTATTCTTTTTTTGTCTTAAGAATGACACAAACACAAAGCATTTAGTGTCAAAGAATGACACAAACTCCAAGTCTTTGAGCTTGCCTTTGATTTTCATCATTAAGAAGACGATGAGGGCTGGATAGAATATTCAGGCTTTGTTTATTCTTAATTGAGGTTATTTTACATAGAATGAAATGCACATACTCTTAATTTTGCCAAACACAAGTAACTCATATCCCAAAGACAGAGAATATTTTCATCACTTCTGAAAAGTTCTCTCATGTGATATAGGAGATCTTAATGTGTGAGTAATTTTTAAATATATTAAATAGGTGACTCCATTTTGAAATATTTCTACTTTTATAACTAGTTTGTTGCCACTCGAATAATAATTTATTGAACACTTATTGTGTACTAGACACTGTCCTAAGTCACACATTGACTTGTTTTTATAACAGCTTTCTTGAGATTTATATATTATACAATTCACCCCTTAAATTGTGTAATTTAGTTATTTTTGGCATATTCACAGACTTGTGTAACCATCACAACAGTCAATGTTAGAATGTTTTCACCATGCTAAAAAGGAATCATGTACCCTTTGGCAATCCTTAGTTCATACCAGGCCACACAAGCCCTAGGCAACTACCAGTCAATCTGCTTTCTATCTCTATGTGTTTGTCTCCTCTGTACACTTCATATAAGTGAAATCATACAATATGTACTCCTTTGTGGCTGGCTTCTTTAACTTAATGTTTTCAAGGCTCATCTATGTTTTCACATGTTAGTAATTTATCTTTTTTTTTTTTTTTTTTTTTTTTTTGCTGTTGCTGAATAATAATCCATTGTAAGGAATGGATAACCACATTTTATTTACCTGTTCATCAATTGATAGACATTGGGTTTTTCTACTATTTGGCCATTGTAAATAATGTGGCTATGAGCGTTTAGGCATATGGTATTGTGTAGACATACATATGTATTATATATTATATGTATATTATATATATATATAATATATATATATAATGTGTATATACATTATATGTATATTATATATATGTGTGTATATGGGAGTGGAAATTTTAGGTTATGTGGTAACTATGTTTAACTTTTTGAGGAACTGCCAGAATGCTGTCCAATGTGGCTGTACTGTTTTACATTACATTACATTACCAGCACTGTTTGAGGGTTCCAGTTTCTCTATATCCTTGCCAGCATTTATTGTCTTGATTATATTCATCGTAGTAAATGTGATAGCTCATTGTGGTTTCGTTTGTATTTCTAATGGCTAATAATGTTGAGCATGTTTTCATGTGCTAATGGCCATGTGTCTGTTTTCTTTAGAGAAATGTCTGTTCTGATCCTTTGCCCATTTTTAAATTGGGTTATCTTTTTAGTATTGCATTATAGGACAAGTACTGACTTTTAATTCCCACAACAATCCTATAAAGTAGATAGAATGTCATCTCTATATGTAAATGAGAAAACTAAGGCATAGAAAAGTTAAGTAACTTATTTGAGTAAGTGACACATTTAGTTAAATGATGACTATCAGGCACCTTGACTCCAAGAGCCTGTGCCCATATCCAGTACCCTAAACTGCCTCACAGATACTTTATATATTTGTAAACTGAAATTACTTTCCTTTAACTCTTTCTTGCAGGCTGGATAGACTTAGTCTTACTTTAAAAATCTTTCCCCCAAATTTGTAATTGTATTTTTTTGCTCTTCAACACTTTGTGAATCATTGTATGTAAGTTATAAGAACTCTACTAGGAAACCTGTACTATCTCTGAGGGTAATAAGTTTCATGTATCTGTCACTCGCCATTAAGTAATACTTGTTGTTTTTTTAAGACTTGCTTTTGGGCTTTAAGGGCCTCTTCTGGATACGATTATAAAATCTGTTTTTGCCTCAACTCTCAGATTTTATAAAAGGATGACATCATCTCTTAGTTTATTTTCCCCTTCAAAAGCATTCTAATCTTTACAATTTTATTATCTTACAGACTCCGTCTCCCCAGTTGCCCTCTTTGGAACCTCTGTTTAAATTCTATTATTGGGCAGTTATTTTCTTGTTTTTGCTATACAAGATTCTTTACTTAGTATTTTGGGAAAAACCACAAACTCAGATAAAACCTCTGTGAACAAAAATTACAACCTAATGAGAAAGGGTATATAATAACTTACTTGCATAAATAGTTAATGTTAGTATGTAACCAGAAGGAGATCTAAGATTTCACTTAATAAAGAGATTATATATACTTGATGATCACGAAGAGGTGGAAATTGAACTGGAGTTAGGAGTGAACTCCACACACTATTTTAAGTGTTTCTGAGCATAGATTTAGATAAGAAAAGATGTTTTTTTTTTTTATCTTGTTTTATTCTTAATTTATTTTGACCCTTTAACTACAATCTTATTAAATTTGTGGCTGCATAGAAAATTCAAAAATGGGCTGGGCACGGTGGCTTACGCCTGTAATGCCATCACTTTGGGAGGCCGAGGCGGGTGGATCAGGAGGACAGGAGTTCGAGACCAGCCTGGCCAAAATGGTGAAACCTTGTCTCTACTAAAAATACAAAAAATTAGCCAGGTGTGGTGGCACATGCCTGTAATCCCAGCTATTCGGGAGGCTGAGGTGGATAATTGCTTAAAACCTGGGAGGTGGAGGTTGCAGTGAGCCAAGGTTGCGTCACTGCTCTCCAGTCTAGGTGACAGAGTGAGACTCGGTCTCAAAAGAAAAATTAAAAAATGATGAGTGGTTTTTCCCCATGATCATAACTAATGGAGTTTAGTAATGTTAGTATTATCTTACTACCTTGCATTTTCTTATACTGTCTCATAATCAGCCACCTTATGCTCTATAGGAAAACTAGAGTCATAGCAACATGATTGGGTCATACTGGGTCTTTTCTTTCCTTATGTGTCATCTAATGAGGTTGTTATGGATGAAGTATTTGGTATGGTGCTAATGTTGAGTACAGGATCTAACACAGGTTTAAGTAGAATAAAGCAAGTCTCAATCTGTGTATTTAAAATTTTGGTTATTTTTCAAATTAAAAAGAGATGTTCTTTTCTTTTGTTTCTATAGCTTTTGCCTTATGAACAGTCTTCTCTTTTGGAACTTATAAAGACTGAAAACAAGGTAAAGAATCCTAAATCTAAAAATATATTTTAAAAAGGTTTTAGTTATGCTACAATTTACTTTTTATTTTGTTTTTACTCATGAAACTAGGTGTTAAACAAAGTCATCACTGTTTATGCTGCACTTTGTTGTGAAATCAAGAAATTAAAGTATGAGGTAATTATTTGAATTCTTGTCTTAAAACTTTAAAAACAGATAATTTAGAAGCAAGTATGTGTTTTTATATATACAGTGTGCAATATTTATTGAATGTTGAATGAATTGTTTATTTAATGTAATACTAATACTGACTACCATTCATTGAGTACATAGTATGTACAAAACACCAGGCTAACACTATAATCCATATAGTAACCCCAGGAGGTAGGTGAGACATTGATGAGGAAACAAGCTTAAAGAGAGTGCCACTTGCCTAACATCTTACTGGTAGTTAACAGTTTGAATCTAGGTTTACAAACCTCCATAGTCTGTGTTACCTGCCATATATACTGGCTATGTAGAGAAAACTGATTTTTTTTTAAAGCTTTCTGTCTTTAGTATGCATTTAGTTTTGTGTTTCCTTACCCAAGAACCAATGAAACTCTGGTAGAAGTTGGCAGACTTCATATTTTATTCTCTTGCTTTTTGATGCCATGTGGTTGCTCTGTATTTCTCATGAACTAATGGGAGGATGTAGGACAGTGAGTGTGATCAGGTAAGATGAAGTAAAGGCTAAAGGAATCAGGATACAGCTTTGAGTATCAGTAATATTTTTGTTACTCTAAAGATGAATTGCTTCATAAGCAGTTTTTGAATTTAAATGAATTTATATGTAAATGATGTAGTCCTCTGTTTATTACTAAATATACAGATCTAAGAGAGCATAGGAATTTGAAAACAAAACAACCTTTAAAATTATTTTAATTTTTTCTTAAAAACAGGCTGAAACTAAATTTTACAATGGTCTCTTGTTTTATGGAGAAGGAGGTAAGGATAAATTCAAAATTGTAATGTTATACCTTTTTTTGATAATGAAATGAACAAAAAATTAACAGACAATTTTGGGACTACTATGATTATATATTAGTGTGAGAAAATAAACATTTGTATTTTTTGTTGGTATGTTTGTTTGGTAAACAGGTAAAAAAAATCTGATGAAGCAGCAGCAAATTTGTGATATCTTTGTATGTTACAAAGTAGCATAGCTAGGTGAGAATTTTCCTTGAATTCATTAAATAGTGAAACAGATACTTTTACATTTGATTAGTGATTGCCTCATTTTTCTCTTTGGTGTAAAAATTCTGTTTTCAATACTATGTGGAGTAAAAGATGTCCCAATGGAAAAAAAAATCACTTTTTTCTCCTTTTTTGGTATTGAGTTTAAATTTAAAAAATGAAATACACTTATTCATATTGCCTTTTACAGCTACGGATGCCAGCATGATGGAAGGTGATTGTCAAATTCAAATGGGACGATTTATTTCATTCTTACAGGTAACTGATTTTTACTTTCTACTGAGCTTTTACTTTGAAAAGTTTGAGTAAATTACACAACATGTAAAAAGTTCTGAAACCTTCAAATACTAAAGATGTGTACTTTGAGGATAAGACACTTAATTAGCATTGGAATATAGTTGGGGAGATCACAACTCCTAAAAGATTTCCACGTATTTCTAGAGGAAAAAAACTATCAAAATAAGTTTCTTTGTATATTTTCCTTTAAGGACAACTTGTCACCATGCCTTTCAAAATAATTTAAACTTTGTACCCACTGGAAAAAGTAAATTATACCAAGAAAAGTTGTTAATGGAGAGGATTAAGCTGTTACATAAGCAGTGATGAAGTTTTTAAAGTGGTAGCCCTCGATGCTTCTAACAACTTGTTTTAGTTTAGATAGCTTTTCATCGCTGCCAAGTTTTAGTGATTGTAGGTCCTTTGGTTCACTCTTGATCTAACGAATAAAATAGCTTCTATTTCTTCCTCTCTTTATTTTAAAAATAATGCATGTACAATGTGAAAAAAAAGCAAAAATGAAGCTAAGGAAAAAATACTCATAGTCTCATCTCCATTCTGATTGTTTACAAGATTTGATATATTTCATCAAATCAGGCATGTTAACATGTACTGTTCAAATCTTTATTTCTTTACTACTTTTTTCTGGTCTGTTTGATCTAATTGAGAGCATTTTGTTGATATTATCATCTGTGTTATTCAGGGTCCTGTGTAGAAAACTTCATACAAGGTATTTCAAAAGATGTAGCTTGGAGGATACAAAGTAGTAAATATGTAAGATGAATAAGTCTAGAGATCTAATGTACAACATGAGGATTACAGTTAATAAAACTACCATATATGGGATTCATGCTGAGTGAGTAGATTTTAACTTCTTTTGCCACATAAAAGTGGGTTAACTATGTGAGATGATGGATTTGTTCATGTACTTAACTAGTAACCTTTTTATTATCAGTATGTGTCCCATAACATGTTGTACACCTTAAATATACACAATAAAATTTATTTAAATAAGAGAGGGGATTCAGTATAGAGAATTGGTTACCCAGAAGTTGGAGGACAAAGAAAATAGTGAGGTAGTACAAAGGAAACAGAACTAAACATCCAGGGAACTAAAAGGAAAAGACTGGGATTGCCAGGATCTGGGGGCTTGGAGAAGCAGCCCCATGAAACTGATGCCCATGCCTCTGAGGAGGTGGCACTGCCTGGCTGCTGCTGGCTTCTTTTCCAGCAAGGTATCTAAAATGTAGTTTGTAAGGTCCCAGTAAATATGGAAATTTTGCGTTTTTCATTTTTGGGATATTTTATTCAGTGTGTACAAGTTTAGAATTGTTCATCATTCCTGGTAAATTGAATCTTTTACCATCGTTTGTGACCTTCCTTAGCTGTGTTCATAATTATGTGTATGTGATTATGTATATATATTTTACATGTATAGCAATTTACTATGCTGATGCTAATCAAATCTGTTTTGTCTGCTAGTTTATAAATGCTGCCCTGGCTCTGTCTTAGTTAATATTTTCTTGATTTATCTTCTTCCGTTCTGGCAACCTTTCAGTGTCATGTTTTAGTTGGGTTTATTTAAAACTACATATATCTGCGTTTTGTTTTTTTTATGCAGTGTGACAATACCTGTTTTTTAATTGCTTAATTTATTCTATTTCTAGGTCTATCTTATATAGTCTCTCTATATATTTGGGCTTGTTTCTGCCTTTTACTTTGTGCTTTCTAGGTGTCTTGCATTTTCTCTTCTTTGTTAAACTTTTAGAAGTTTATTAGGAGATGTAAAACTAGAACTATTTAAAAATAAAATGCATTATTTATTTTCATTTTTTTAAATCCTTTACATCATTTTTAGATCTCACAGCTGCATAAAAATTCTGTTAATTTTTTTTTTTTTTGAGATGGAGTGTCACCCTGTTACCCAGGCTGAAGTGCAGTGGTGCGGTGTCAGCTCACTGCAACCTCTGCCTTCTGGGTTCAAGCGATTCTTCTGCCTCAGCCTCCTAAGTAGCTGGGATTACAGGCATGCGCCAACATGCCTGGCTAGTTTTTTTTGTATTTTTAGAAGAGATGGGGTTTCACCATGTTGGCTGGGCTGGTCTTGAACTACTGACCTCATGATCTGCCCACCTCAGCCTCCCAAAGTGCTGGGATTACAGGCTTGAGCCACTATGCCTGGCCTAAAAATTCAATTTTTAAACATTCAACAAATATGTTTTGTGAGCCTAATATATGCTAGAAACTGTTAATTGGTGCTGGTGATGTAGCAGTTTACACCACCAACAGAAATTCCTGTTCTCATAGAAGTTAAAATTTAGATAGGCATAGTTTTAATTAGGTTTTAAATGTTTCAGATACACACTGTTTCTATAGGTTTAAAAGTTGAGAGCTTCTGAAAACGGGCTTTCAGAAAGTCTAGGATATGTTAGATATGAACTAATTATTATTTAATAACAAACATATCCCTAGGATAAGTGATATGACAGTTCACTTGCTCTGTGCCAAGCCTACTTTTAGATACGATTACAGGAGATCAGTCTTTGAAGTTATTCTACAGGACTTCTGGAAACCCCTTGTCATCCTCATACTTTCTATACTGACAGCTTTTGAGCTCCTTTATTCACTCAGTTGTTTATTCATGTAGTAGGGTAGAAATTTATTGAGAAGCAGTTGAGTGTTAGTCACTATGCTAGGCAGTGGATATTCAAAGAAGGAATGAGACGGCATCTATCATTTAGTAGTTACATGAGTAACTACAACATTAGACTTGAGATAGTAGCATGAATGAAATGCAGTGGGAACAAAGAGATAGGAATGACCCTGGGATGCAGGAGATGAGTTAAGTATTGTTTGCTTGAAGGATGCTTGAACTTATCTGACTTTTGGTTAACTGGAGGCTTTCCTGGAAAACTGTTTTGTTTTGTTAGAGTTGTTACCATAAAATTCAGCAAAAAAGGTGACATTTAAAAAGCAACTTTGTAATATATACCCACTTTGTCATTTCAGGAACTATCTTGTTTTGTTACGAGGTGCTATGAAGTGGTGATGAATGTAGTCCACCAGTTGGCTGCCCTCTATATCAGTAACAAGTAATGGATTTTAGAAATATTTTTGCTTTTATAATAGAGATGCAGAAAATGTTCTTTCTAAAATTAATGACTTGAAATAGTTTTTTGTACATTCATTCAGCATTCTTTGAACACTTATGACATTTCAAACACTACTTGTTGTGTATGATACATAGGTTAATAAGATGCAGTTTCTACCATGGTCAACAAACCCATTATTGTCTGAATGAGAGTGTCTGCAAGAAAAATCTTAAAGAAATTTGACCATACAGAAGAAGGCTAATATGGAATTAGTACATGTTCTGTGTTCTCTCTATTCCTTTCCTCTTTACACGAATGGTTGCCTAACTGATTAGAGTCACTTGAGAGTTTTCTTAGATAACAGAATCTTGAGGATGGAGCTAGGGAATCAACATTTGAAGAAATTTTGTGAGTAGTTCTAATGATCTTAAATATATCCGGTAAAATATACCTTAAATATGCATAGTAAAATTTATTTAAATTAAAAAAGAGGGGATTTAATGTGGAGAAATGGTTACACGAGAGTTGTAGGGCTGAAAGGAAAAAGAGAATGATGAGGTTGTCCAGAGGAAACAGATAGTGCCTCCCCATCCAGGGAAGAGAAGGGAAAAGATTGAGGTTACCAGAATCTGGGTGCTTGGAGCAGAAGGCTCATGGAATTGGTGCTCATGCTTCTGAGGAGATGGCACTGCCTGGCTGCTGCTGGACCATTACACTAAATCAAGAAAAATGATGAGATTTTCATAGAGCCCTTGCTGTTCTTACCACAAAATAATATCTCACATTTGATTAGTTCTTTATACTTAAAATTTTTTTTCCACACTTAATATTTAATACAGTAACTTTGTTTAGCTCTATGTCTAGGGATTATTAATGATGAGAAGAGATAACTGAGGCCTGGAAGAGATAGCAAGAGTCCCTAGCAGTTTGACACTGTTCTTTTGATCAGCAGCACATTCTTTTACTGGAGTGTTAGCTATTTCTTATTCTCCCATTTTCCCCCTCAGTTAGGTATTTATTTTATGTTCTGTCTTTTCACTGAAGCTCTCATGGCAGGAGAGAATGAAAGTATAGCTCTGCCACCCCCTGTAGTACCTGATGGATGGTGCTAAGAAGATTCTCCCTCATCCTACCCCTGCCCTAGAAGGATAAAATTTATTTGAATTTTGTGTTTAATTTTAAAATATGCATTCTGTCTTGTGGGATATCTATATGTGCCTTGATATTATAGGTACTGTTTAAAATTTCCTGAGCAAATTAATTAGGAGATAGAATTGAATTTTTCTTTGGCTTTTGACTTTGATATTATAATTCTAGTAGTATGCATTATTTTCCTTTTCTTTTTTCCTTTGAGACGGAGTCTTGTTCTGTTGCCCAGGCTGGAGTGCAGTGGTGCGATCTCAGCTCACCACAACCTCCATCTCCCAGGTTTAAGCGATTCTCCTGCCTCAGCCTCCTGACTAGCTGAGATTATAGGCACGTGGTACCACACCCGGCTAATTTTTGTATTTTTAGTAGAAACAGGGTTTTACCATGTCAGTCAGACTGGTCTTGAACTCCTGACCTCATGATCCGCCTGCCTTGGCCTCCCACAGTGCTGGGATTACAGGTGTGAGCCACTGCACCCAGCCTGCATTGTTTTTCAGTAGGAGTGAAAACTCAGAAACAAACCCAGCTGAAGAGAGGACTGGTTCCTAAAGGCCAGTTTGGATAGGATAACAAAGATTCTAGTTGGTAATTGAGAAATTCTAATAGTTTAGAAAGATATGACTACCATTTTTAATATTTCTCTACCTTCATCCCAAGATATACGCTTTGGGTTTAAATAGTTAGGGTTACTCATAGGCCACCTATCGTCATAGCCCTATACATGAGTGGGATATAGGAAATAATACTATTAGGTTGGTGCAAAAATTAGTGTTATTTCTATATCACGGTTACTTTTGCACCACCCTAATAGTATGCACAAGGTAGTTCTCTTCTTGGGAAAGTGGACGTGACACTCTTAAATTTTAAATGACTAGAGCCTTAATAAAGGTAAATATTAACATTCCAAGATCATCTGCTCCTGTGTGTATTTGAAATAAGAATAAACTGTGACAAAAAGGAAAGTTTTTTTTAAACTTGGTTGTTATTTTATTACAGGATTGCACCCAAAATTATAGAGACAACTGGAGTTCATTTTCAGGTAAAAGATAGCTTGTCCTGCAAAACTGTAATTTTTTAGTATGTATGGTTGGAGAGTATGACACTCACAGCAACACTCTTAAAGGTGTGTGTGTGTGTGTGTGTGTGTGTGTGTGTGTGTGTGTGTGTGTGTGTGTGTGTGTGTGTGTGTGTGTGTGTGTGT
>CAUYQU010046999.1:0-67645 GCA_963574635.1 Cheracebus regulus
TATGTTTAATCCTCTCTTGGAATCTGCTTCTCAGAGGAACAAGTCACACACTAACACAATGACCATCTGGAAAGGCCTACTTATACAGTTTGACTCTGTGTCTCCACCCAAATTTCACCCTGAATTGTAATCCCCATATTCTCATGTGTCAAGGGTGGGACCAGGTGAAGGTAACTGGATCATGGGAGTGGTTTCCCCCTTGTTGGTCTTGTGATAATGAGTGAGTTCTCAGGAGATCTAGTAGTTTTATAAGTGTTTAGCAATTTCTCCTGAGTTCCTTTCTCTGTCTTGCCGCCTTGTGAAGAAGGTGCATGTTTTTCCTTCCCCTTCTGCCATGATTGTAAGTTTCCTGGGGCCCCCAGCCATGTGGAACTGCAAGTCCATTAAACCTCTTTCCTTGATAAATTATCCAGTCTTGTGTAATTCTTTATAGCAGTGTGAAAATCAAGCAATACACTGATTTTTCCTTTGGAAGTTTTTAGAATCTTCTTTATGTCCTGAGTATTCTGATACTTCCTGATGATATGGCTGGCTCAGAATCTATTTCAACCACTGGGCATTCAGTGGATCTGAAAACTGATGTCCTTTAGAGATGAAAACATTTCTTGTGTTATTTATTTGATAATATTTCCTTACTCACTTAATCTCTTTCTTTTTGAAGCTACCTATCATGTGGATGTTGGACATCCTTAATTACTTTTCTAACTTTATCTGTTCTCTGACATTTTCTGTTTCTTTTGGTTCTACTTCTTGGGAGATTTTCTTAAGTTTATCTTCCTTTTTTTTCTTTTGAGATGGAGTCTTGCCCTGTTACCAGGCTGGAGTGCAGTAGTGCCATCTTGGCTCACTGCGACATCTGCCTCCCAGGTTCAAGCGATTCTCCTGCCTCAGCCTCTCTAGTAGCTGACACTATAGGCATGTGCCACCACACTAATTTTTATACTTTTATTAGAGATCGTATTTCACCATGTTACCCAAGACGGTCTCAATCTCATGACCTTGTGATTCACCTGCCTCGGCCTCCTAAAGTGTTGGGATTACAGGCGTGAGCCACCGTGCCTGGCCCCAGTTGTTTTTATAGATTAAAAAAATTTAGCTAACATGTCTTAAAATTCTAAAAGTTATTTGGTTCTGTGTTACTTTTTTTTTTTTAAAGGCATATTGGACAGGTATGGTGGCTCATGCCTGTAGTTCCAGTGCTTTGGAAGGCCAAGATGGGCAGATCACTTGAGGTCAGGAGTTCAAGATCAGCCTGGCCAACATGGCGAAACTCTGTCTCTACTAAAAATACAAAAATTAGTAGGGTGTGGTGGCACGTGCCTGTAATCCCACATACTTGGGAGGCCGAGGCAGGAGAATAGCTTGTACCCAGGACGCGGAGGTCACAGTGAGCAGAGATTGTGCCATTACACTCCAGCCTGGACGACAGAGCTAGACTCTGTCTTTAAAAAAAAAAAAAAAAAGAAAGGCATATTGTTTTTGTTTGATGGTCATATTATTTTTTCTTTCCTCTCTTTTGATAGTATAGATTTCAGGGGAAGGTTTCCTGTGTTGTTTCTGCTTCCTGTTAGTTTTCTTTTTCCTGGTTATATTTTTGGTCTTCATTTTCAAGCTTTCCTTACATGTCTGGACAGTCTTGTTTCCTTTTTTATTTAAGAGTGTGGTACCACAGAGTTTCTTGGGAGTGCTGTGTGTGTGTGTACTGAGTTTGTGAAATGTAGTGTTACTGTCTGGTAATGGGATAGAGACTCAACCATTTTGCTGGAGAATGTAAAATGTCCTTTCTATAGCTCTTTTCTCCAGGCTCATTCAACGTCTTCAGAGACAAATTTTCAGTGTTCTTTCCAGGAAGGAAATATGTCTGGCTGCCACTGTGCTTGGAGCTTATGCCAGAAGGGCTAGGGTGTTATAGGAGGGTTTTCAATTATCTTTTGCAACCTTTTGCTGTTCCTGGGTCCCGAGCCTGGAGGCTTTCAGGGTAGGTTCATCCACAGGCTAAAAGCTTCAGACTCCTGTCCCTGTGACGAAGGCGTAACCAACTGACCAGAATAAAGGAAGAGACATGACAATCTTACTGCATTTAAAAAATAAATGTTCTGGGTTGGGCGCGGTGGCTCACGCCTGTAATCTCAGCACTTTGAGAGGCGAGGTGGGCGGATCACCTGAGGTCAGAAGTTCAAGACCATCCTGGCCAACATGGCGAAACCCCATCTCTATAAAAAATAAATAAATAAAATAAATGTTCTGGTCAGGCATGGTGGCTCACGCCTGTAATCCCAGCACTTTGGGAGGCCAAGGCAGGTGACCTACTTGAGACTAGGAGCTTGAGACCAGCCTGGCCAACATGGTGAAACCCCGTCTCTACCAAAAATACAAAAATTAGCCAGGTGTGGTGGCGTGGGCCTGTGATCCCAGCTATTTGGGAGGCTGAGGCAGGAGAATTGCTTGAACCTGGGAGGCGGAGGTTGCAGTGAGCCAAGATCGCACCACTGCACTCCAGCCTGGGCAACAGAGTGAGACACTGTCTCAAAAAATAAAAATAAAAAATAAAAATAGATGTTCAATCCTTGCTCCTATTTTCAGCCCCATGTTGCATCCCACATTCTCAGAGCACCTGGTATTTTGCATTCCTGAACTCTTCTGGGGTTCCGTGTTATGAATTTGGTTCTTTCTTTTTTGACATCCCCTCTGTAGTTATTGGGTATGTAGCTGACACTACAGGTGCAGCATGTCCAGCCAATTTTTGTGTTTTTGTAGAGATAGGCCTTCCTCTTGTTCCCCGGGCTGGTCTTGAACTCCTGAGCTTAAGTGATCCATGCACTCTGGCCTTCCAAAATGCTAGGATTACAGGCATGAGCCACTGCACTTGGCCTAAGATAAGATTTTTAATAATATTCCTGGAGCTATTTCACTATTGGCTCATGCAGATTCATCTTGTTCTCTTTTATTGGCTGTATAGGACTCCATCATATGGATGCATACCATATTGTAATGGACATGTTGGCTTTGAAACAGTATCTTAAGAGCACTAGGAAAACGGCAATTTAAAAGATTCCCTTTAGTAAATTTTTTTTTTTTTTTTTTTTTTGAGACAGAGTCTCACTCTGTCACCAGGCGCCAGGCTGGAGTGCAGTGGCGCAACCTTGGCTCACTGCAACCTCCACCTCCCGGGTTCAAGCAGTTCTCCTGCCCCAGCCTCTCGAGTAGCTGGGACTGCAGGTGTGCACCACCACGCCCAGCTAATTTTTTTGTATTTTTAGTAGAGACGGGGTTTCACCATCTTGGCAAGGATGGTCTCGATCTCTTGATCTCATGATCCACCCACCTCGGCCTCCCAAAGTGCTGGGATTACAGGCATGAGCCACCGCGCCCGGCCTAATAAATTCTTTTTGTCGAATAAACAATTATTTGGGGGTAATGAATACTTATCCATTAGTTTTTCAGGTTTGGACACTTGAATTTTAATACATCAAGCTTTCTTAAAGTTATCCCACCTAGAAATGACAGATGACTACATATATAGTTACATGGGTGTTAGGTGAGATTCTCAATGAGGAAGTGAGAAAAACTTGGGAATCTTTTAGTTTCAAGAAGCAGAAACTATACCTGAAGGGATATTCCAGCTAAAGGAAAAAGAAAAGTTAATTTTAGGGATACTCTGCTGTTTTGCTGGACCTAACAGCAGATGGGTTTTAGGGAAAACTGAGACCAGGGACCCAGACACCACTGGTATTCTCTGGTGTTGCTATAAAGTTGCTATAAACATTCAGGTTTTTGTATGGACATGTTTTCTACATATTTGGGTAAAATACCAAGGAGCAGAACTGAAGGATCAAATAGTAAAAAGTATGTTTAGTTTTGTAAACAACTGTCAACTGTCTTCCAAAGCTGCTACATTGCAGCTTTAGCTCTGCTCCTGCCTGCACTCCAGTCCACTGGACTCTGCTCTTTCCCTTCCAGCAGGTAAGTTTCCTCCACTATTCCGGCCCTTGGAGAAGACAGCTTGGTTATGGACAGCTCCAGACCTGTACATCCTAGTTAGGCACTCAAAACAGAGACTTGTGGCTGTTTGTCAGTTCTAGTTTTAAAATTTCTGGAGGAGAGGGAAGTCTGATTTGTCCTGGTGGTTCAGGTTGTCACATCAGAACAAATGAAATTTATCTAGATGTACCCAGGGAGCAAGGTCATAGCTGCTAAAATGGCAGCAGCAGCCTTGATAGGTCTTTGGGTGGCAGGAATGGGTTGGGAAAGAGTGTTGGAATAAGAAGGAGTGTTAAGCTCACTGTCACTTAGGAGTCTGCTATTACAGAATCTTCTAATTCTTTGGTGGAAGCTTCCTGGAAGGGGGAAGTTACAGGGGTGCCATCATTCAAAGAAAATTCAAGCCCTTTGTGAAGGTTTTATAACGATCATGACAAGGGTTCCTTGGGTCACAGAGAAGAGACCCTCCACAAATGAAGATGCTTTTACAAGTTTGGAGTGCTTACCCTTCTCTAGGCTTCCAAAGCTATGTGATCCTTCCCAGCAAAATTGGAAAGCAGTCGGCTTGCAGGTGGCGGTGGCTTAGAGCTTCCTTTTAACCATTTATGGAGTAGGTCTTCATTTCTTGATGTAAATCCAGGCATCTCTCTGGTATCACATTCCATCTTCCTGAAGAACTTAACATTTCTTGCAATGCAGGTCTGATGAATTCTGTCATTGAGTTTGTCTGAAAAAGTATTTCTCTGTCATTTTTGAAATATTTCCATTGGGTGTAATATTCTGAACTGATGGAGTTTTTCTTTTTAGTACTTAAAGTATGACCTTCTATTCTCTTCTAGCTTGCATAATTTCTGGTGAGAAGTATGCTTTGTTCTTCTCAATGTAATATGTCTTTTCTTTGTCTGCTTTCAAGATATTCTCTTTATCTTTGAATTTTGGAAGTTTGAGTCTGATGTGTCTAGACATGTGTGGTGGTTTAAAAATGTTTAAAAAATATTTTTAATGTATATCTCTATCTCTATATCCTTTAAAAGGTGAAGCTTAAAGGCCAGGTGCGGTGGCTCATGCTTGTAATCCCAGCACTTTGGGAGGCTGTGGTGGGTAGATCACCTGAGGTCAGGAGTTCGAAACCAGCCTGACCAACATGGTGAAAGCTCATCTCTACTAAAACTACAAAATTAGCCTGGCATGGTGGCGCATTCCTGTAATCCCAGCTACTTGGGAGGCTGAGGCAAGATAATTGCTTGAACTCAGGAGATGGAGGTTGCAGTGAGCCAAGATCATGCCACTGCACTCCAACCTGTGCAACAAGAGCAAAACTTCATCTAAAGATAAAAAAAGTGAAGCTTAATTCTCCTTCCCTTGCATTTTTGGGACTTCTATTGTAATGAATGCAGTATGGTGGGAATGGTGGTGTGCCACTGCTGACACTTAGGGCACTTGCGGCTTCTGCCTGCCTCTTCCTTAGATTGCTCTGGGGGTACCAATTGTCATGTTGTAAGGACTTTAAGCTGATAGTTTTAGTCATCAGGAAATTATACTTATTTTATACAATCAATTGTCTAAGAAATGCTAAATATATAGATAGTGCAATGGGAAGAAACAAAGATACAAACCCAAATCATGAGATTATGCCATGGAGACTTACTGATTTGTTCTTCCTGCAAGTACTCATTAAGCATCGATTGTGTGTCTGAGTGTGCCCAGGTAAGCCCCAGAAATCAGGTAGAGGGAGGAAGACCCTAAAACAGTTTTGCAACTTTAACCTGTTAAAATATGAGCCTAACTTTTTGGATACAGTTCTATTTTTTTGCCCACATTTTAAAAAGAAGCCTTATTACAATGTGGTTGATTTGGCTGGGTGCGGTGGCTCACGCCTGTAATCCCAGCACTTTGGGAGGCCAAGGTGGGTGGATCACCTGAGGTCAGGAGCTCAAGACCAGCTTGGCCAACATGGAGAAACCCTGTCTCTACTAAAAATACAAAAAATTAGCTGGGTGTGGTGGTGCATGCCTGTAATCCTAGCTACTCAGGAGGCTAAGGCAGGAGAATTGCTTGAATCTGGGAGGCAGAGGTTGCAGAGAACTGAGATTGCGCCATTGCACTCCAGCCCGGGCAACAAGAGCCAAACTCCATCTCAAAAAAGAATGTGGCTCATTTAATTTTTAAAATTAATTGACATTTTTTTTTAGAGCAGCTTTATGTTCACAGCAAATGGAGTAGCAGGTATACAGAGTTCCCATACCCCCCTCTCCTCCCCTAGTAACACCCTCCTCCAACAAAGCCTCCACTATCAACATTAGCATCAGATTGGAATATTTGGTACAACCAAAGCACCAATGTTGACACATATGTCATAATCGACCAAAGTCCATAGATTATGTTAAAGTTCACTGTGTTGTACCTTCTGTAGGTTTTGATAAATGTATAACATATACCCACACTTACAATATCATACAGAATAATTTCACTGCCCTAAAAATCTCCTGTGCTCCACCTATCCATCTCTCTCTCCACTTACGTCTCTAGAAATCACTTCTGTTTTTACTGTCTCTATAGTTCTGTCTTTTCCAGAATGTCATATAGTTGGAATTATATAGTATATAGGCTTTTCAGAATGACTTCTTTCACTTCGTGATAAGAATTTAAAGTTTCTCTATGTCTTTTTATGGCTTAATAGCTCATTTCTTTTTAGCATTAAATAATATTCCACTGTCTGGATGTACCAGAGTTGCTTTATCCACTTACCTATTGAAGGACTTTTTAATTTCTTTCAAATTTTGACAGTTATGAATAAAGCTGCTACAAACATTCATGTGTAGGTGTTTGGGTGCACTTAAGTTGTCAACATAGTTGGGTAAACACAAAGGAGTTCAGGTGTAGGATCATATGGTAAAAATGTTTGGTTTTGTAAACTGCTGTCATCCAAAGTGACTGTGTCCTTTTGCATTCCCTCCAGCAATGAATGAGAGTTTCTGTTGCTCCACCTCCTTGCCAGTATTTGGTTTCGAATTCTTGCCATTCTAAAGTGTAGTGGTATCTCATGGTTTTTTTTTTTTTGAGATGGAGTCTCGCTTTGTCACCTAGGCTGGAGTGCAGTGGCTCAATCTTGGCTCACTGCAACCTCTGCCTTCTGGGTTCAAGTGATTCTCCTGCCTCAGCCTCCTGAGTAGGGACTACAGGCACCTACTACCATGGTTGGCTAATTTTTGTATTTTTAGTAGAGACAGGATTTCATCGTATTGGTCAGGCTGGTCTTGAACTCCTGACCTTGTGATCCACCCAACTCGGCCTCCCAAAGTGCTGAGATTACAGGCAGGCATGAGCCACCTCGCTGCCCTCATTGTTTTAATTTGCAATTCCCTAATGACAAAGGATGTGGAGGATCTTTTCATATGCTTATTTGCCATCTGTGTATATCTTCTTTGGTGAGGTGTCAGTTCAGATCATTTGCCCATTGTTTAATCTCGTTGTTTTTTTATTGTTTAGTTGTAAGCATATATTTTGAATACCATTCCTGTATCACATATGTCTTTTGTAAAATTTTCTCCCAGTCTGTGACTTCTTTTCTCAATCTCTTGACATTTAACTTTGATATATTAAAAGGACATTTTTGAAAGGATATTTCCTTATTTTTAAAACTGAGGTATAATTTTTGAGATATAAAACATTGAGAGATAATTCACATCATAAAATTCACTCTCTAGGCTGGGCCTGGTGGCTCACACCTATAATCCTAGCACTTTGGGAGGCTGAGGCGGGTGGATCACTTGAAGTCAGGAGTTTGAGACCAGCCTGGCCAATATGGTGAAACCCTGACTCTACTAAAAATACAAAAATTAGCCAGCTATGGTCATGTGCGCCTGTAATCCCAGCTACTCAGCGGGGCTGAGGCAGGAGAATTGCTTGAACCCATGATGCAGAGGTTACAGTGAGTTGAGATTGTGCCACTGAATTCCAGCCTGGGCAAGAGAGCAAGACTCCATCTCAAAAAAAAAAAAAAAAAAAAAATCACCCTTCAAAGTGTATAATACAGGGGTTGCACAAAATTGTGCAAATATCATCACTACGTAATTCTAGAACATTTCATTACCCCAAAACAAAACTCCAAGCCCATTATCTGTCATTTCTATTCCCCTTTCCTACCACCTGGCAACCACTACTCTACTTTCCGTCTCTCTGAATTTGCCTATCTGGACATTTTCATATAAATAGAATCATCTACTATGTGGTATTTTGTAATGGGATTCTTTCATTTTGCATATTTCAAGTTTCATACATGTTGTAGCATAAATCAATACTTCATTCTTTCTATGGCTGAATAATATTCTATGTGTGTGTATGGATACACCATATTTTATCCATCCACTCATCAGTTTGATGAATATTTGGGTTGTTTCTACTTTTTTCATTATTATAAAAAATGTTGCTGTGTACATTTCTGTACAAGTTTTTGCATGGCTGTATGTTTTCATGTCTCTTAGGTATAAGCTAGGAGTAGAATTGCTGGGTTATATGGAAACTCTATGTTTAACATTTTGAGTGACTGTTCGCCTCTTTTCCAAAGTAGCCTCCTCATTTTACATTCCTACCAGTAGTGTGTGAGAGTTCCAATTTCTCCAGATCCTCAGCAACACTTTTTATTGCCTATCTTTTTGATTACAGTCATTTTGTTGGATATGTATAGTGGTGTCTCATTGTGGGTTTGATTTGCATTTCCCTGATAGCTAATGACACTGAACATCTCTCATGTGCTTTTGAACCTTTTGTGTATCTTCTTTGGATAAATGTCTATTCACATCATTTGACTGTTTTAAAATGGGTTAATTTGTCTTTTTATTGTGTTTTATACCCTTATCACATATATTTAGACTCTTATCACATATATGAGTTTCAAAGATTTTCTCCCAGTCTGTAGGTTGTCTTTTCACTTTTTTTTTTTTTTTTTTTTTTTTTTTGAGATGCGGTTTCACTCATGTTGCCAGGGCTGGAGTGCAATGGCACAATCTTGGCTTATTGCAACCTCCGCCTCCTGGGTTCAAATGATTCTCCTGCCTCAGCTTCCGGAATATCTGGGATTACAGATGCCTGCCATCACACCCAACTAATTTTTAGTAGAGATGGGGTTTTCCCATGTTGGCCAGGGTGGTCTCAAACTCCTGGCCTCAGGTGATCTGCCTACCTCAGCCTCCCAAAGTGCTGGGATTATAGGCATGAGCCACCACGCCAAGCCAAAACTTTTCAATTTGGATGAAGTTCCATTTATTTTTTCTTGTCGTGTTTTAGTGTCAGATCTAAGAATCTAATCCTAAAAAAAAATTGTGGTAAAATATACAAAATACAAAATTTACAATTTTGACCATTTTCAAGTGTATAATTCAAAAGTATTTAGTACATTCACAATGTTATGCAACTATCACCAATATCTAGTTCCAGAACATTTCATCACCCAAAAGAAAACCCTACACTGGTTAAGCAGTTACTCCATTCCTCCCTTTTCCCATCCTGGCAACTGCTAATCTATTTTATGTATCTATGTATTTTCATATTCTGGACATTCATATAAATGAAATAATACAATATGTGGCCTTTTATGTCTGGCTTATTTTACTTAGCATAATGTTTTCAAGGTTCATCCATGTTGTAGCATGTATCAGTACTTCATCCCTTTTTATGGCTGAATCATAGTAATGATATGGATGCACCACATTTTGTTCATCCGGTCATCAGCTGATGGACATTAGGGTTGTTTCTATCTTTTGACTATTGTGAATAGAAAAAGAAAAAAACATGCAGAAGTTTTTGTGTAAACATCTGCATGTCTCTTAGGTATAACCTAGGAGTAGAATTGCTGGGTCATATACAAGCTCTGTTTAACCTTTTGAGTGACCAGTAGACTCTTTTCCAAAGTGGCTGAATCATCTTACATTCCTACTAACAATAAATGAGGGTTCACATTTTTCCATATCCTTGTCAACACTTATTTCATTACTTCTTTTTTTTACCTTATAGTCATCCTAGTGGGTGAGATACAAAAATCACTGTCATTTTGTATTTCTCTAATGACTAATGATACTGACGATATTGAGTATCTTTTCATGTACTCATTGGCCTTTTGTACGTCTTTTCCTTTTTTAAAAGAGATTACAACTATATCTTCTTCTAAGAGTTTTATCATATTTTAGCTCTTATGCTTAAGTGTTATTTAATTTTTGTGTATGGTGTGGGGTAGGAGTCCAGTTTATTTTTTTTGTATGTGGATATCCTGTTGTTTTAACATCATTTGCTATTCTTTCCACATTATGTTTCATAATTTTTCATTGAGTGTTGGACATCATGTGTAGAACAGTGGAAACTAATAAATAATATTTATGCCTAGCAATGAGCATGCCTCTCCTTTTGATAGGCTGTTTGTGTGGGTAATTGAGGTAATTTAGCCCAGATTTGATCTGGGTTTAGGTTTTATTGTTACTATGGTTACCTTCTGTTACTATCAGCTTCAAATTCCTAACCATAACCTTATGGTTAGGGTGGAGGCTAGGTTGGTACAACTTTATCAATTTTTTATCTTTCAAAATTGATTGATTTTCCTCCTCTCTTGACTCTCTATTCTTTTTGTCCTCATGGGTAATTACTTTTTTCCACATTAAAAAATTGTGATAAAATATACATAATATAAAATTTGCCATCCTTACCATTTATAAGTATATAGTACAACAGTATTAAATATACTTCATATGTTGTGTAACCACTACCATCATCCATCTTCATAATTCATCTTGCAAAATGGAAATTCTATACCCATTAAACAGTAGCTCTCCATTCCTTCCTCCCCATAGACTCTGGAAACCACCATTCTACCTTTTGTCTCTGTGATCTTAACAATTCTATATACCTCATATATGTGAAATCATATAATATTAGTCGTTTTTGTGAATTTCTGTGTATGTGTGTGAGACAGGGTTTCACTGTGTTCCATGAGCTGGAGTGTAGTGGTGTGATCATGGGTCACTGCAACTTCAACCTCCCAGGCTCAAATGATCCTTCTACCTCAGCCTCCCTAGTAGCTGCACGACAGGCAAATGTTACCACATCCAGCTCATTTTCTTCATTTTTTGGTAGAGAAGGGGTCTCGCTATATTGCCCAGGCTAGTCTTGAACTTCTGGGCCTCAGCAATCCTTCCCCGTCAGCCTCCCAAAGTGCTGAGATTACAGATGTGAGCCACTATGCCTGGCCAACATTTGTCTTTTTGTGACTGGCTTATTTCACTTCGCATAATGTTCTCAAGGATCATCCATATTGTAGCATATGTTAGAATTACCTTCTTTTTGATTGAATATTCCATTGCATATACAACATTTTGCTTATCTGTTCATCTGTTGTGGACACTTGTGTTGCTTCCGTGTTTTAGCTATTGTGAATAATGCTGCTCTGAACATGGATATACAAAGATCTCTTTGGGACGCTGCTTTCAATTCTTTTGGTTATATACCCAGAAGTGAAAGTGCTAGATTACATGATAATTCCACACGTAATTGTTTTAGGAACTTTCATATTGTTTTCCACATTGGCTGTACCATTTTACGTTCCCACCAACAGTGCACAAGGGTTCCAATTCCTCCAAACCCTCATCAACACTTGTTATTTTCTGATTTTTTAAAATAGTAACTAAAGGGTCTGAAGTGGGGTCTCATTGTAGTTTTGATTCACATTTCCCTAATGATTACTGATGTTTAGTGTTTTTGTGCTTATTGGCCATTTATATATGTTCTTTGGAAAAATATCTATTCAAATCTTTTGCCCATTTTATTTTTTACTGAAAAAATTGAGACAGAGTCTCACTCTGTCACCCAGGCTGAAGTGTGGTGGCATGATCTCTGTTCACTGCAACCTTCACTTTCTGGGCTCAAGCAATTCCTTCCACCACAACCTCTCAAGGAGCTGGGACCACAGGCATGCCCCATGACACCCAGCTAATTTTTATTTTTTTAAAGTTATTTTTAATTTTTTTTATTTTTGGTAGAGGTGAGGTTTTGCTCTGTTGTCCAACCTGGTCTCGAACTCTTGGTCTCAAGCAATCTGACTACCTCTGCCTCTCAAAGTGCTAGGCGTACAGGCATGAACCACTGTGCCCAGCCCTTTGCTTTTTTCTTTTTGAGACACAGTCCTGCTCTGTTGCCCAGGCTGGAGTGCAGTGTACAATCTCGGCTCACTGCAAACTCCACCTCCTAGGCTCAAGCAATTCTCGTGTCTCAGCCTCCTGAGTTGCTGGGACTACCAGCGCATGCCACCATGCCCGGCTTTTTACAAGTATTTTTATCAGAGATGGGGCTTCACCATATTGGTCAGGCTGATCACGAAATCCTGACCTCAGGTAATCCACCCACCTTGGCCTCCCAAAGTGTCAGGATTAAAGGCATAAGCCACTGCACCCAGCCCCGTTTTAAAATCAGGTTGTTTTGTTTTTTCACTGTTGAGATTTAGGAGTTCTCTATATAGTGTGGACATTAATCTCTTATGTATAATTTGCAAATATTTTCTCCCATTCTATGGGATACCTTTTTACTCTCTTGATAGTGTCTTCCATTGCACAAATTTAAAAAATTTTTATGAGGCCCAATTTATTTACTTATTTTTTGTTGCCTGTGCCTTTGGTGTCATTTTCAAGAAATCACTTTCAAATTTACAGTTGTAAAGATTAGCCCTATATTTTCTCTTAGAATTTTGTACTTTTAGGTCTTACATTTGGGTCTTTGATCCATTTCGAGTTGATTTTTTGCGTACAGTTAGATGAGGGCCCACATTTCCATTTTTCCCAGCCCTGACTATTAAAAGGCTGTTTTTTCCCCATTGAATAATCCTGGCACTCATGTAAAAAATCGTTTGTTCATATATGCAAGCATTTACTTCTGGGCTGTGTATTCAATTGGTTTACATGTCTGTCTTTATGCCAGTATCATACTATTTGATTACCATAGCTTGTAATAAGTTTTGCAGTCAGGAAGTATGAGTCTTCCAGTTTTGTTCTTTTTTAAGACCATTTAGGTTATACAGGGTTCCTTGAAGTTCCATATGAATTTCAGGATGGGTTTTTCTATTTCTGCAAAAAGCATCATTGGGATTTTGATAGGGATCACATTGAATCTGTAGATTGCTATAGGAACATTGATAAATTCTTGTATGTTGAACCATCCTTGCATTCCAGGAATAAATCCTACTTGGTTATGGTGTATAATCCTTTTAATATGCTGCTAAATTTGGTTTGCTAGTGTTTTGTTGAGGATTTTTGCATCAGTGCTCATAAGGGATACTGGGTTGTAGTTTTCTTTTCTTGTAGTGCCTTTGTCTGGCTTTGGTATCAGGGTAATGCTGGCCTCATAGAATGAGTTCAAAAATGTTCTCTCCTTTTTGATTTTTTTTTTCTTTTTTTGAAAAGTTTGAGAAGGATTGGTTTCCTTAAATGTTTGATAGAATTCAGCAGTGAAAACGCCAGTTCCAAAGCTTTTATTTCTCAGAAGACTTTTTATTACTGGTTCAATCTCCTTGCTAATTATAGGGTTAATCAGATTTTCTATTTCTTTGTGATTTAGTCTTAGCAGGCTTTGTGTTTCTAAAAATTTATCAGTTTCATCCAGGTTATCCGATTTTTGGCATGCAATTGTTCATAGCACTCCTTTATGATCCTTTTTATTTCTGTAGAATCACTTGTAATGCCCTTGGTTTCATTTCTGATCTTAGTAATTTGACTCTTCTCTTTTGCTTGGTCCATCTAGCTAAAGGTTTGTCAATTTACTGATCTTTTCAAATAATCAATTTCTTGTTTCATTGGTTTTCTCTGTTGTTTTCCTATTCTCATGTTATTTATTTCTCTTCTAATCTTTATTACATCTTTCTTTCTCTTGGCTTTGGGTTTAGTTTGTTTTTGTCTTTCTAGTTCTCTAAATTGCAGTTAGGTTGTTGACTTGAGATCTTCTTTTTTAATGTAAGCATTTATAGCTATAAATTTCTTCCTGAGCACTGCTTTTACTGCATTCCATAAGTTTTGGTGTGATGCATAATTACTTACAGGTCATTATCATGTAGCTGTTAAGTATTTTCTAATTTCTCTTCTGATTTCAATTGATTGCTCAACTTATGAATTTTTACAGTTTTATTACTGTTATTGATTTCCAACTTATCTTGCTCTGTAAGAGAAAATACTTTGTATGATATCTACCTTTTAAAATCTATTGAGACAATTTGTGGCCCAACATATAGTCTATCCTGAAAAGTGTCCCACGTACACTTGATAAGAATGTATATGCTGTTATTGTTGAGCACAGTGTTCTGTATATGCCCATTATCTCTAGTTGGCTTACTGTGTTGTTTAAATTCTTTATTTCCTTACTTATCTTCTTTCTGGTTCTTCTACCTAATATTGAGAGTAGGGTACTGAAGACTCCAATTATTATTGTAGAACTTTTTATTTCTCCCTTTAGTTCTGCCAGTTTTTGTTTCATGTATTTTGATGATCTTCATTAGGTATGCAAATTTTCATAATTGTTGTATCTTTCTTCCTGTATTAAGCCTTGTATTTATAATATTCTCAGCTGGGTCCAGTGGCTCATGACTGTAATCCCAGCAGTTTGGGAGGCCAAGGAAGGAGGATAGCTTGAGCCCAGGAGTTTGAGAACAGCCTGGGCAACATAGTGAGACTCATCTCTACAAATAATTAAAAATATTTACTGGGCATGGTGGTGCATGCCTGTGGTCCCAGCTACTTGGGAGGCTGAAGTGGGAGGATTGCTTGAGCCCAGGTGGTTGAGACTGTAGTGAGCTGTGATCAGGCCACTGCACTCCAGCCTAGGTCACAGAGTGAGACTCCGTCTCCAAAAATAATTATATAATGTTATTTTCCCTTGTAATTTTTTAAAAAAGGTCTTTAAAAAATTGAAGTATATATTGTCTGATGTTGGTATAAGCACTCCTGCTCTCTTTTGGTTGCTATTTGCATAGAATATGTTTTTTTTCCCTTCCTTTCACTTTCAATCTATTTGTCTCTTTGGATCTAAAGTGAGTGTCTTGTAGACAGCATACAGTTGGATGATGTTATTAAATCAATTCTGACAACCTTTGCCTTTTGATTGGAAAGTTTAATCCATTTACATTTAAAGTTGGCTGGGAGTGGTGGCTCACACCTGTAATCCCAACACTTTGGGAGGTTGAGGCAGGCAGATGACCTGAGGTCAGGAGTTTGAGACCAGGCCGGCAAACATGTAAAACCCTGTCTCTATTAAAAATATTAAAAAATTACCTGGGTATGGTGGCACACACCTGTAATCCCAGCTATTTGGGAGGCTGAGTCATGAGAAGTGCTTCACTTGAACCTGGGAGGTGGAGGTTGCAGTGAGCCAAGGCTGTGCCACTGCACTCCAGCCTGGGTGACAGAATGAGATCCTGTCTAAATAAAAAAAAAGGAAGAAGAAGTCATTACTAATAAAAAGGGACTGATTTTCAATGTTTTGCTATTTGTTTTCTATATGCTTTATGGCTTTTATGACCCTCATTTTTTTTCTATTACTTTTGTGTTTATCTGTATTTTGTTTTGTGTTTATTCTTTTATAGTGAAATATTTAAATTAATTTCTCATTTCCTTTTGGATATATTCTATAGCTATGTTCTTTGTGATTAGTATGGGGAGTACATTTAACACCCTAAAGTTATAATACTATATTTTGAATTTATACCTGCTTAACTTCAATAACATACAAAAACTCTGCTCTTTTAACATCCACCCTCAACCCTTTTGGTTATTTATGTCACAAAATTACCTCTTTATATACTGTGTGCCCCAAAACAAACCAGTAATTCTTTGAAATGCATTAGTCTCTTAAATTATGTAGAAAACATAATGTGGAGTTACACATTAACAATGAACATTTAAAAAAAAATAGGGTAGGTCACATTCTACCTAGGCTGGGGTGCAGTGGTATAATCATAGTTCACTGTTTAACATCAAACTTCTGGGGTCAAGTGATCCTTTTGCTTCAGCCTCTTGAGTAGCTGGGACTATGTGTGCACTGGCTAATTTTTATTTTTATTTCTTAAGAGATAGGATCTTACTATGTTGCCCAGGCTGGTCTTGAACTCCCTGGCCTTAGCAATCCTCCCACCTTAGCCTCCCAGAGTGCTGTGATTACAGGCATAAGCCACTACACTGAGACTTACTCTTGAGCATTTCTTTCAGGGCAGGTTTATTGGTAATGAACTCCCTTAGTTTTTGTTTATTTGGGAATATTTTAATTTCTCCCTCACTTTTGAAGGAAAGTTTTGGTGGGTATAGAATTTTTGGTTGACTTTTTTTTTTCTTTCAGCACTTTGAATATATCAGTTCACTACCACTGGGCTCTGAAGTTTCTGATGAAAAACCTGTAGATAGTCTCATTAAGGATCCTGTATGTGATGAGTTGCTTCTCTCTTGCTGCCTTCAATATTCTTTGCCTTTCAAAAGTGTGAATATAATGCATCTCAGTGTGGGTGCCTTTGAGTTCATCTTACTTGGAGTTTCTTCAGGCTTCTTAGATATTTATATTCATGTCTTTCATCAAATCTGGGAAGATTTCAGCCATTATTTCTTCAAATATTCTCTCTGCCCCTTTCTCCCTTTTCCTTCTGGGACTCCCACAAGGTATATGTTGGTTGGCTTGATGATGACCCAGAAGTCTCTTAGGCTCTGTTCACTTTTCTTCAACCTTTTTTCTGTTCCTGACTCGATAGTTTTCATTGTTCTACCTTCAAGTTCACTGACTCTTTCTTCTACCTGCTCAAATCTGCCTTTGAAAGTCTCTAGCAAAAATTTCATTTTAGCTATACTTTTCAGCTCCAGAATTTTTGTTTCTTTCTTTTTGAGTTTTCTCTTTATTGATATTTACATTTTGTTCATACATCATTTTCTTGACTTTCTCCATGTCTTCCTTTGGTTCTTCAGGCATCCTTAAGATAGCTCTTTTAAAGACTTTGCTTAGTAGGTCTCCCATCAGGTCTTTTTCAGGGATAGTTTCTGTGGATTTTTTTCCTTTGAATAGGTCATGACTGCTGGTTTTTTTTTTTTGTATGCAGTATAATTTTTGTTAAAAACTGGACATTTGGGCATTTGAATCTAATAATGTGGTAACTCTGGAAATAAAATTTCTTTCCCTTTCAGAGGGTTTACTATTTTTGTTGTTTTATTGCTGTGGGCTGTCTCTGCCAAGGATCTGCCTGAAGTATAAACTTAAGGTCTCCTTAGGCCTTTACTAAATCTGCATCTTCTCTAAGACATCATGATCACCTTCTAATTTTTCCTGTATATGCAATTGCTTTTGAATATCCTAGTCTTAAATGTCTGGCTCCCAACAAGAAATGAAAGAGAAGAATGAAGAGGGAGGGAAGGATGCAAGCACATTAATCGTAGAAGTCACTTCAACCAGAGGGACTTATTACTATGGGAAGAGGTATAAGAACAATGGTCTCTGCCTCTTTTTCTTTACCCTTGTGATCAGAAATACCAATCAGGGTACAGATCCCAAGTATTTGAAAGACAGGGTCCTTTTGCCCTCTTGGCTCTTGCAAGCTGCATTCAAGCTGCTCTAGAAACGTGTGCACAGCTGCCTGCCATGGGGCTGGAAGGTGAGGGATAGGTAGTTGTTACTATGTTAAGAGTTGAATTGAACAAAGTTAATCACAATTTATCATCTAGGCTTTCCCTTGGAAGTTGCAGGACTTCAATAGACTTCAGAGCTCCAAAAGAGTTACACCAGACAAATTCTGCCACTGTAATTGTCTGGGTGGGGAGACAGATTCCTTGTGCTTCCTACTCTGCCATCTTCTCAGAATCCTCTGGGTATTTACCTTTTAAAACATTATTTTACTCTTTCATGTGTGTGTGTCTGGGGGTGTTTAAGGTGGGGATCACACTATATAGTGCTTAATATGCCATACTTTTTCCTTTTTTTCTTCCTTTTTCTTTCTTCTCTTTGCCCTAGTATTTTATGTAGATTGTGTTGGTTAATTTCTCAATTTTGCTCAAAGGTTAAAATATATCTAAATAGGGTTATGATAGAACCAGAGGAAGAATGCTCATCACAGACATCCTTGATATGGAACAAGTTGTAGCAATTGATGAGACTTCGCTATGTTTATCTTTGTAAGAGTAAATTGCTCTGTGCAAGGGATAGGTGGCATTATGTAGTGTGAAGTTTTTCTCAAAAATACAGGTTTAGGAAGACCTATATTGCTGTTGGGTTAAATCTGAAGATTCTGAGAATATATGCAAGAGAGAGATCATAATGATGGACCCTGAGATTTAAGTGGACTTTGAGAAAGAGGTATCAGATGGGCAATAAGAAGGGTTGGGGGGTAATGGACTAAAAATATCAGTAAGATCACAGAATTACACACAGAATGTACTCCAGTTCATATAAGTGAACTCGAAGATGAAATATATTGGCTAGAGAGGGACAGGGGCTTTGGAGGAAGTTCAATTACTTTTGATGAAATTTAGAGTATGACCATAACATAGGTGATTGAGGTGGGCAGGGGCAGAAAAAAAAGACTACTAAATGTGAGGAGAGCAGGGCATTAGATAGGTCATTCATGGAAGGCTGAAGCCACCAACAATGATGGCATGTGCTGGGGAAGACAGAAAGTGACACTGGTACTAAAATCTTCCCTGTGAGACAGTGATGGGGAGATCAGTAGGCAGGACAATTAGAAAAAGGCTGGTATAGTCAAACTGATGAATTCAAAAGAGCTAAGAGGAAGGATGAGAACTAATTGAGGAGGAGCAGTGGAGGCTCACTTCCTGATAATGAAGGCAGCCTCTGCCTAAGAGGGCTACAGGGTAAGCAGAATCTTAGGGGACAGCCAGAGTAAGCAATGTCTTTAGGGGACAGTTAAGGTGAAGAAGTGAAGCAAATATTTCAACAAGAAGGTGCATATAGAAAAGAATCTACCGATTTTAGAAAGGAAGTGCTGGAGGACACAGTGGAAAGGCTGGAAAGGGGAGCTGTATGTGATGATGTGGTGGAAGATGACCACTGAGGTTAGGGTCAGACTTCTTGTGATTACTATGACAAATCTGTGGGGGATGGTAGTATTAGACTTGAAGGCTCTTAAGAGGATGGTAGGCTAACGGTTTCAGGAATGTTGAGGCTACATTCCTTATCTCTACAACTGATCATGACTCTGGAGGGTCACACTGGTGACTGTTCTCCCCCACTAACCTGTTCCATATTCTCCTTGTCCTGTGTCACTGCCTTAGACCACTATGGTTCTTTGTCCCGTGGATGAGCCAAATTTTCCTTCTTTAAGAATATGAGTCCTTATTACTCCTAGTATCTAAGTCAATTAGGATCACAACACTAGAAAAAATTGTAGAAATACATAAAACATAAAAAATTAATCTGAGAAAAACCACTCAGAATGAAGCCTTTTTCAAACATATCTATTATTTTTTCTTGCTGTCCTTTCTTGCCTTATGGTTTTTAGTCTTCTCTCCATGTCTTTGAGCATTTTAAACATATTTTAAATTCAGATTTTTTTTTCTTATATTACTGACACTTTTTGGAACCAATTTCTCCCATTGGTTGCATCTGCAGACTTTTCTTCTTGATGATTTGTTTCCTTTTTCATTGGGTAAGTTTTCCTTGTAAGGTCATTTTCTGTAGGATTTGGTTTTCCACAGCTTCTTTGTGAAAACTGGATTATGGCAATAATCTTACAGAACAGTTCTGTGCTTTTTCTATGGGATTCTTTAGGTTTCATTGGTCCAGAATCAGCTTTTTGTTAGTTTTTCAGCTTGATATCCCAGTAACACTTGGGCATTATGAATTTGGACCACTCACAAACAGCAAAAGTGTGAATTTCTTCTTAGCTGACTCTTTCTACTTACATTTCTGAGTAATGGTAGACTTTCTTGCATTCCCTTTTGAGTCCCAGGTCAATGAACAGTGTTTGTCTAGTCCTCATTTCACACAGAGAAGGTCTTTTGAGACTCGTGTCTCACTGTTGAAGCCCTAGTACCCAGCCAATAGGCTTATATCTAGTCTCAAGTCTCTATGAACTGGTTGGTCTCCACTTTCACTCACTCTCTACATTTTAGGTTCCATTCATTTCTGGCACCTAGAGACTTCCCTTTTTTTTTCCTTTTTGAGACAGAGTCTCACTCTGTCACCCAGGCTGGAGTACAGTGGCATGATCCTGGCTCTCTGCAATCTCTGCCTCCTGGTTCAAGCAATTCTCCTGCCTCAGCCTCCTGAATAGCTGGGATTACAGATACATGCCACCACACTCAGCTAATTTTTGTATTTTTAGTAGAGACAGGGTTCGCCATTTTGGCCAGGCTGGTCTTGAACTCCTGATCTCAGGTGATCTGCCTGCCTCAGCCTCCCAAAGTGCTGGGATTACAGGCGTGAGCCACTGCACATGGCTGGAATTTCCCATTCTTGGTTTCAAGTCTAGTTGTGTATTCAACTTTTTTATTACATATATTAAATATTTCTGTTTGAGGTGGAAGAGTTTGCCTGAAATCACTCTATCTGTTGTATATTGGTCATAAGTCATCCCAAATCATTCCACGCAATGCAAACAGAGGGTCTTTTAAAACACACATGGTGCTGGCAAAACTGGCTAGCCATATGCAGGAAGCTAAAACTGGATCCTTTCCTCACACCTTATACAAAAATTAACTCCAGGTGGATTAAAGATTTAAACATAAGACCTAACACCATAAAAACCATAGAAGAAAACCTAGGCAATACCATTTAGGACATAGGCATGGGCAAGGACTTCATGACTAAGACACCAAAAGCAATGGCAACAAAAGCCAAAATAGACAAATGAGATCTAATTAAACTAAAGAGCTTCTGCACAACAAAATAAATTATCATTAAACTGGCAACCAACAGAATGGGAAAAAGTTTTTGCAATCTACCCAACTGACAAAGGGCTAATATCCAGAATCTACGAAGAACTTAAACCAATTTACAAGAAAAAAACAACCCCATCAAAAAGTGGGCAAAGGATATGAACAGACACTTCTCAACAGAAGACATTTATGCAGGCAACAAACATATGAAAAAATGCTCATCACCACTGCTCATTAGAGAAATGCAAATCAAAACCACAATGAGATACTATCTCACGCCAGTTAGAATGGTGATCATTAAAAAATCAGGAGATAACAGACGCTGGAGAGGATGTGGAGAAATAGAAATGCTTTTACACTGTTGGTAGGAGTGTAAATTAGTTCAATCATTGTGGGAGACAGTGTAGTGATTCCTCAGGGATCTAGAACTAGAAATACCATTTGACCCAGCAATCCCATTACTGGGTATATACCCAAAGGATTATAAATCATTCTATTATAAAGACACATGCACATGTATGTTTATTTTGGCACCGTTCACAATAGCAAAGACTTGGAACCAGCCCAAATGTCCATGAATGACAGACTGGATAAAGAAAACGTGGCACATATATACCATGGAATACCATGCAGCCATATGGATAAAGCTGGAAACAAACCATCATTCTCAGCAAACGGACACAAGAACAAAAAACCAAACACTGCAAGTTCTCACTCATAAGTGGGTGTTGAGAACACATGGACACGGGGAAGGAAACATCACACACCAGGGCCTATTGTGGAGTAGGGGGCCAGGGGAGGGATAGCATTAGGAGAAATACCTGATGTAAATGACGGGGTGATGGATACAGCAAACCACCATGGCATGTGTATACCTATGTAACAAACCTGCACGTTTTGCATATATACCCCAGAACTTAAAAGTATAACAAAAATAAAAACAAAAACAACCGCAAATCTGGTCATTTCATTCCCTTAGCATGGCATTCAAGGCGCTTTGAAATCAGGAACCTTGCCTCTGTAGCTTCATTTTCTACCAATTTCCTCTCTTCTCCATACTCATACTCCAGCCACAGGCAATAACCCTTCTCTTTCCTTTCTCTCATAATTGCATTTAGGGTGTGTGCTAATGGTAAATTTGCATTTTCCCTAATGTTTGCATATTGTTAAGATGGGATTGCAAAAGTAGTAATGTCTATTTCCTAAGAGCCTAGACCCAAAAAACATATAGCATCGCCTCTGGTCATAGTAGTGCAATATGACCTTAACTTTATTCAATTAAAACTGCTGTCAATTAGATTTGTATTAAATTATTTATTAGGTTTGCATTAAATTATATATTAAGATTGTATATTTTAATAATATTATTAAATCACCCTTTCTAAAATTTGGTATGTTTTTTCATTTGTCAGATCTTATTTTTATGCCCTTCAATATGGTTTTCTTGTTAAATTTATTTTGAACAGGTAATACATTAATATGGTTCAAAACATATTAAAAAGTATTTAAAATAACATAGCAATGTTTCCCTTCCATTGCTCTCCTTGAATTGCCCAGTTCTGCTCCCTTACAGAAGTAGGTTATGTATATATGAGCAAATACATGTACCTACTTGCTGCAATTGTAAATGGAATGTTTTTGTTACTGTTTCTAGTTTATTGCTAGAATACAGAAAAACAATTGATTTTTGGGCAGTTATCTTTTATTCAGATACCCAGTTTTTTTCTTAATGCTAATGGGCTTTTACTATAGCCCTTCCCCCCATTTTTAGACAGGGTCTCACTCTGTTGCTCAGGCTGGAGTGCAATGGCATGGTCTCATCTCACAGCAACCTCTGCCTCCCGAGCTCAAGTGATATTCCCACCTCAGCCTCCCGGGTAGCTGAGACTACAGGTGCATGCCACCACATCCAGCTAATTTTTTGCTGAGATGGGATTTCACCATGTTTCTCAGGCTGGTCTTGAATTCCTGCGCTCAACCGATCCACCTGGCTTGGCCCCTCAGTATTGGGATTACAGGTGTGAGCTACTGCACCTTTTTTTTTTTTTTTTTTGGAGATAGGGTGGCAGCCTGGAATGCAGTGGCATGATCATAGCTCACTATAACCTCATACTCCTAGGCTCAAGGAATCTTCCCACCTCAGCCTCAAGTAGCTGGGAATACAGGCATGCACTATCATGCCTGGCCTGAAATAACTTTAAACTTACAGAAAAGTTGCAAAAATACAAATAATTCCTGTACATCCTTCCCTCAGATTTCCCAAATGTTAACATTTGTTTGTTTGTTTCTGAGATAGTCTCACTCTGTCACCCAGGCTGGGGTGCAGTGGCGTGATGTAGGCTTATTATAATCTCTGCTTCCAGGTTCAAGGAATTCTTGTGCCTCAGCCTCCCAAATAGCTGGGATTATAGGCATGTGCCACCATACCTGGCGAATTTTTGTATTTTTAGTAAAGAGGAGTTTCACTATGTTAGCTAGGCTGGTCTCAAACTCTTGACCTAGATGATATACCTGCCTGGGCCTCCCAAAGTGTTGGAATTACAGGTGTGAGCCACCATGCCCAGTCAACACCTTACTTTTTGCTTTATCATTCCGTGTGTGTGTGTGTGTGTGTGTGTGTGTGTGTGTGTGTGTGTGTGTGTAGTTTTCTGAAATACTGGCAAATCAAATTAGAGGTTTACCTTTAACTTCTAAATACATATATTTTCTAAAAACAAGGACGTTCTCTTCCATAATCATAATTATCAAAATGAGAAAATTTAAAATACTATCATTCTAGACATTTAAATAACATTTACGTTCTTGATGTAATAAACTAATAAATTTCCTGACACTGAGCCTTGTATTGCTAAAATAAAGCTTACATAATCAGAGTGTACAATTCAATTTGATTTTATTTGGAATTTTTGCATCTATGGTCATAGGTGAGATTAGGCTATAGCATTCTTTCTGGCATTTTACTGGGTTTGAGTACAATGCAGCTTAGATAATAGTTAAAACCCATCTATTTTGGGGGTTGAATGATGGCTATAGGAGTGTGTTTACTTTGTAATCATTCACTGAGCTGCATACTTGTGATCTGTACAATTTCCCATATGTTTTTTAATTAAAAACACAAACTTTTATTTTTTATTTGTTTTTGGGACAGGGTCTCACTCTGTCACCCAGGCTGGAGTGCAGTGGTGCAATCTTGGTTTGCTGCAACCTGGGCTTCCTGGGCTTAAACAGTATTCCCCACCTCAGCTTCCCAAGTAGCTGTGACTGCAGGCATGCGCCATCACACCTGGCTAATTTTGGTATTTTTAGTAGATGTGGGGTCTCGCCATGTTGCCCAGGCTGGTCTCAAACTCCTGGGCTCAAGTGATCTGCCCATCTTGGTCTCCCAAAGTGCTAGGATTACAGGTGTGAGCCACCACACCTGGCCAACAACCTTTTCAAGGATAAAAGTTTTTGTGTTTTTCACCCTGTCTTATGGTGCTGAAAAAGGGTAAAATTTTAATCACCTTTCCAATTTCTTCTTGGGTAATCAATTGGCCTATTGAAACTATGTCTAGGATCAGTGTTTGCTGGGAAGATACCCATTTGCTCTGATTTCAGATTTGTTTCCATACAGCTCTATTATTATTCTCAATTTATATGGTTATGTCTAATTTCTCATTCCTAATTTTGTTCTTTTTTGGCTCCTTTCACCTTTTATCAGGCTCAGGATGTTTCATCTATTTTATTGGTGATTTCAAAGAATTGTTTTTAAATTTATTCTTTTTTTCCCTACCTTGTTAACTTTAGCTTTTATCTTTATTGGCCCATTTTCTTTTTTTTTATGGCTTAAATGTGATTTTTTCCTATATTTCCTTTTCTTCTTTTACTATACTGGGGAATTCCTCTAAATTTAAAAATTACTACACACCTTTGAGTATTTCCTTTTGAATAATAAATGTGTTACACTTTCATTTCCAAGTCTGGTCTCATATATTCTAGGATCCTTAATAAGGAATCTGGGCTGGGTACAGTGGTTCATGCCTAAATCTCAGCACTTTGGAAGGCCAAGGCGGGTAGATCACTTGAGACCAGGAATTTGGGACCAGCCTGGCAAACATGGTAAAACCCGGTCTCTACTAAAAGTACAAAAACAACAACAAAAATGAGCTGGGCGTTGTGGCGCATGCCAGTAGTCCCAGCTACTCAGGAGGCCGAGGCATGAGAACCACTTGAACTGGAGGTGGAAGTTGCAGTGAGCCGACATGGCACAACCACACTCCAGCCTGAGTAACAGAGCAAGACTCTGTTTAAAAAAAAAAAAAAAAAGAAATCTGGGTCTTACCTTGCTGCATTTTCTCAGAGCTCCAATCCTGGTGGGTCCCACTGCCTGGCCACAATGACATGACAAATAAAAACATGCTGAGCAAACGAACAATACTTTTCTGTTCCAGGGCCAACTGAGATCTGCACTTGCTGTATCCCATCCACACACCCAACTATTCCTGGAGCATTTGTCATGTGCGAGCACTGTGGCAGATTCTATGAATGGCTGAACAGCTGGGTATCCGCCCTCTTCGAGCTTACATTCTAGTGATGAAGACTTAGAACAGGTAGCACAGTGAGCTGAGCATTGCCTAGGATGCCGTAGAAAAGATATGGGCCATCACCACCTAGGAGGTCTGGCAGAGAATCTCTGAAAGAAGTGGTCCTTAATTAGGTTCCTTAGAGTAAGGTTCTACCCTGTCTCCTTATTCTATTCTCAGGAAGGTGGCCATTGGGTTTTCTTGTATAAAAGTGATCTGATTTTGAGTTATCTGCCTAGTGTTCCTGGCCACAGTTAACTGAACCAACAGACTGAGAGCCGGGCATAAGATATCTATCTAGTAGGAATACTGCACACAGGATGGTCACTGGCTGACTTAACTAGAGCCTCTATGGGAAGTCTAAACATCAAAAAGAAAGAAAGGAGCAGAAACAGATAGCAGGAGAAAAAGCAGAAAAGAATAGTAAGGTCATAAAAATGGCAGTCACAAACCATAGAGTACTGGATTAAAACCGTATCTAAACTCGTGATTTTTATTTTTTAAAAATATGAGACAGGGTCTTGCTCTGTCACTCAGGCTGCAGTGCAGTGGTAAAATCACAGCTCATTACAGCCTTGACATTCTGAACTCAAGCAATCCTCCTGCCTCAGACTCCTAAGTAGCTAGGACTACAGAAATGTGCCACCATGCCTGGCTAAATTTTTTTTAAAAAAATTTTTGGAGGATGAGGTCTTGGAATGATGCCCAGGCTGGTCTTGAACTCCTGGGCTCAAGTGATCCTCCCATCTTGGCCTCTCAAAATGCTGAGATTATAATCATAAGCCACCATACCTGGCTCATGGTTTTTAATAACATACAGATGGATAGACAGAATACATTCAGGCATGTGTATGTGCATGTTTTAACATACATACATATGTTTTCCAGTTCTGTGGGCTGAGGCGGCCTATAAGCAACGACACTCCCGCAATGAGACTCTAGCCAGGAGTATATACTGTGTCCAGATCTTGGTTTCCAGACTTTGTTTCAAGTGGTACCAAGAAACTACTTGCTTTCTAAGTTCCTTTTTTCTTGAATAAAAGGAACTGGGAGCTTCTTAGAGAAATGACAGATGTCAGGGCTGAGACAGGGAAAACAGGAGTAAGCCAGAAACATCTGTGGTACCAGAAAATGCTTAAAAACTGACAGGGGCAATGTTGAAACAACACAGGTGCCAATGAGTACTCATTACTGAATGAGTTCTTACTGGCCAATCTGAGCCGATTTGGGCAACAAAATAAACTATGTTAGCATTAGATTATAACCTGTAGAATAAAACAGATAACCATTCATACTGATATAAATTATCAAATAAACAAATGGGGAGAAGGGACAGCTCTTCTTTATAGTCGAATACCAATTAACAAATGCAGGTAAAATAAGGAAATAAAGTCGCCATTAGGCAAGCGCAACATCAGTATCTGTTATAAGCAAGAATCATTGATGACAGAAACGAAAATCAGCAGGCAAAATTGTAAGGATAAATGAGACATTCACACAGCTTCAAAGTATCTCCCCAGAAGATTCTTATTAATTTCAAAGAGAAAATTCCCAATTTTACAGTGGAGAAATCTGGCACACACCACCTTAGCCATGTGATCAAAATTACCATGACCTAGGCTGGGCATGGTGGCTCACACCTGTAATCCCAGCACTTTGGGAGGCAAAGGTGGGTGGATCACCTGAGGTCAGGAGTTAGAGACCAGCCTGATCAACATGGCTAAATGCTGTCTCTATTAAAAACACAAAAATTAGCTGGGTGTGGTGGTGGGCACCTGTAATCCCAGCTACTCAGCAGGCTGAGGCAGGAGAATCACTTGAACCTGGGAGGTGGAGGTTGCAGTGAGCTGAGATTGCACCACCACACTCCAGCCTGGGCAACAGATTTCATCTCAAAACTCCAAAACAAACAAAAAGTTACCACCACCCTTTGCTAGGAGGCACTAAGAAGGGCATAATATCACTTCTGTGGTTGTCTTGCCAAAAATGCAGACCCTCAACCACATCATGTAAAAACATTAGACAAACAAATTGGGGAATATTCTATGAAATAACCGGCCTGGACTCTTCCAAAATGGCAAGGTCATGAAAGACAAAGAAAAACGGAGAAACTGTCACAGGCTGACAGATGAAGGAAACACGACAACAAAATGCAATGTGGGATCCTGAACCAGAAAAAGGACATCATGGGGAAAACTGGCAAAATTTGAATGTCCATAGATTAGTTAGTAGTAGTTTATTAATGTTAACTTCCTGGTTTTGTTTTTTGAGAAGGAGTTTCACTCTGTCACCCAGGCTGGAGTGCAGTGGCGTGATCTAGCTCACTGCAATCTCCACCTCCCAGGTTCAAGTGATTCTCCTGCCTCAGCCTCCCAAGTAGCTGATATTACAGGCCCCCGCCACCATGCCCGGCTAAGTTTTGTATTTTTAGTAGAGATGGGGTTTCACCATGTTGGCCAGGCTGGTCTTGAACTCCTGGTATCAGGTGATCCACCGGCCTCGGCCTCCCAAAGTGCTGGGATTACAGGCATAAGCCATCACACATGGCAATTTCCTGGTTTTGATAAACTACAGTATGGCTTTTTAAGAGGTTATCACTGGGAGAAGCTAGATGAAAAGTACATGGGAATTTTCTACTATTTCTGCAACTTTCTGTAAGTCTAAAATTATTTCTAAACAAAAAGTAAAAAACAATGAAAAGAAAAGCAATCACTGAGGTAGGGAGCAACAGCCCCTGAGGGGTAGACAGTGATCCAAGCATCTTCTGGAGCGCACACCCTGGATTCTGACTGCCTCATATCCATCATACTATTAGGACATGCTTCCATTACCCATGAGACTTTGATTCCTGGCCCCATTCTCTGCTTCCTGAAAGAGACTAGCTAATGACACTTGAGGGCTCCACAAAGGGCCTGCAGGGAGAAGGTGGATGGAGTGCTTATCAGCAGTGGCTACTGCAGATGGTGCTCAAGGATGCACCAAGCCTTACTGTCTCTGGCTAAGGTGGGCTTGAAACACTGGCTGGTCTGTAAAATGCCTTTGGGGGATGGTGTCCAGACCCTCTGCTTAGTGACTAACATGCAGACTGAATAAAGTGCATGTTTATTCCAGGCTCATTTAGAAAAGCGGTACAGACAGGGCTGAGGCCAACTCCATGGCCATGTGGGCAGAGGCCAAACCTATGATTTCTCTCCCTACAGCTTTCTAATGTCTGCGATGTTAGTCTTTTGAAGGAGGCCCCGCAGAGCTGAGCTTGCTTGGTTATCTGGGACTGCTGCTCAGTTTGAGTGGGGGAGGGTAATGAACCAGCCAGGCCTCCTCCTAGAGGTGTCCAACACTGGCCTAGTCCCCAAGGCTGAAGAAACATGGTCTGGCCTGACCCCAGGACATGGGGTGGGGAGGAACAGTGGGCATAATACAGCAGTGGAAACAGGCAACGTTCTATGGGGTCCCTTCCCTTAGAATTTTAGGGTATGGAACGAGGAGGCTACAGACTAAATTGCAGACCCATCTGCACCTGGGCCTCCGAACTCTTCCTCCACTACCAGTGAAGCCATTCTGGGGACTGAGTTGCATGAGGGCTGGCAGAGGGTGGCAGTTCACAGTCTGGTCCCTGTCTTCTTCCAGCCAGCTGTGTTCTTAGCTGCCATACTTCTGAGCTTCCTAGGAACATGAGAAAGTCCAGCAACTATGGGGGATGGGAATCATTCTGAAGGAAATAAGGGACCTCCCTCCCCCTTGCCTTGAAGGGGTGGAAAGGCAGCTCCTCTCCTGAAGGCTTGTTAGCAGGTTATGGGCCCACAACAAAGGGGCCAGAGTAGGGCAAAATTCCTCCTTCAGGTTTTGGGGCTGAGGAGGGGTCCTCAGGGCCTGTGAGGAGGTAAGCAGGCCTTAGGCTGGGTAGAGACGGGAGAGGCATGAGGGGAAGATAGATGAGTCACCATGCCACAGCCGAGGGGCTTTTATTGGATGGTGAGGGTGCATATAGGCAGGCAGGTGGCTGCTAGATGAAGTTGCACACCTTCTCAGGGTGCAGCGGTGCCCGGATGTCCAGTTTGCGAGTCTTGCTGTCCTTGTCGATGATCTCCAGCCGCAGCTTGGGGAGGCGCTTCTCAGCCTGGGGTGAGGGCAGTTCTGGGCTCTTGAGTAGCTGCTTGTCTGAGTCTTCCACTGTGATGCGCAGAGTGCAGCCCCCTGGTAGCAGGTCCTGCTCATAGGCTGCTGCCAGCTGGTTCACTACACGGCGCTCTACCTGTGGGGGGAGGTGAAGTGGTGGTCACCACTGCAGCCTGGACCCAGCCTGGAGGCTGGCCTCCATCACTTACTGCTAGGGCAACTCAGAGACCTCATTTGGGCCTGAGATTCAGTTTTCTCATTTGTCAACCGGTGCTAATAACAGCTAGCTTGCAGGACTGCACTCAGTTTCTGAGGCTCCCAGTCCAGTCCCACAGTCCTAGGGGGGTTCATATTTGGCTACCCTCCAGCAGGGGTTTTACTTGGTGATCATGTGTTTATGGTTATGAACGGGCACCACTCTGGGTGTGAATAATTTCGACAACCAAACTGAGGGAGACAGACTGGGTCTGGGGGGGCCCAGGGAAGCGGGGTGTGGAGGCGCCTCATTTCTCAGGCTCCTGTGCTCACCTCATGTTTGATGGAGCGGGCGCCATAGTGCACGTTGTAGCCGTCGACCAGCACATCTGCCACCTCGCGGTCCCAGAGCAGCGTGATGTTGTGTCTTTGCTTGGCCTGAGACGGGTCAGATAAAAGCGTGCCTGCATGTGGCCCACTGCTTTCCATCTCTTGCCACTCTGACCTGAGGCCAGGGCCACTGGACCCACGCCACTGTGCTCTAACCTCTGTGCGTATGTGGGTGCCCCCAGTCCAGTATTGCAGATTTCCAGTGGCCGGCTATCCTGCCCCCACCCATGGGCAGTCCCCTCTTACTCTCTTGGCCCAGAAGTTTAGTTCCTTGTTGACGAGTTGGATCAGCTCTGAGTGGCAGAAGGGGAGGAAGTAGACGATTTCATTGATCCGTCCCAGAAACTCATCCCTCCGGAAGTGAGCCTGCATGACCAGGTTAGGGTTGGGATGAGCTCAGTGACCCAGAGAAGTTAGGAAAATTACCAGACACTAGGGGGAAGCCTGGGGAAATTATGGGACTTCCAGATTTTTAGGATGGCTAAGATCACCCTCCCCCAACCTTAGGCTCCAGCAGGGAAGTGCCAAGAAAGACCTCTTACTTTCAGGATAGGGCGAATCACATTCTCCTTGAAGTTCTTTGAGATGGTGATCTTGTCACTTATCTGGACATCCCCTGTGGAGATGGAATCATAAACTGCTTACTCCCCACCTGTGGGGCTGTGCCTGCCCATTGGCCTGCCCATGGAAAGCACCCTGGTCCTGCCTGCCTGCGTGGTCATGGCCAGGGTCTCAGGCTCTCTGGGATTCAGCTTGGTCTTCTCCTCTGACCAGGCACTTTCTGAGGCCCTTGCAGCTCTCCTATGTACAAAGCCTATGGTTCCTTAGGGTGAGAGTTGTGTGAGGGAGGAAGAGGAGAGGAGAGGAAGCATCAGGATTAAGATTTGAGTCCTAACTTGGAGAAGGGGGCCTGCAGGGCTCAATCTTGAATGGGAAAGGTGACAGACACAGCTTCTTGCTGGATGTGCTCATTTTTTTCAGCACTCTCCAGGGCCTACCTACGCAGGAAGCTGCCCTGGGTGAACAAGGCTGTGTTCACTGCCATAGAGTTTTTGATCTGGTGTCCCCTCCTTGCACCAAAGCATCTCTATCTATTGCATGTGCGTCTCAGTCCCCTAAGGCCCTGGGCAGCTTCTGGCCTCCCACCCTGGTGTAGCTCCGTCCATTCATGCCTGGATCCCTCTTATCACCCAACAGACTTGGGGCTTTCTTAAAGAAGTAGGGATACTGTCTCTTTTGTCTGTTTCTCCCTCAACCCCCACTACTTGGTGTCTTGCCTGGTGTCTGCTCAGCGTCAGCTAGGGACAGAGCTGCCCACTAGGACCTGCACCTGGGCCCATGGCCCCAATTCCATCCTTCCCCAGGAGATAGGCTGGTGGCCTGGCCACTGGCCCAGACTGCTCAGGTCAGCCACCATACCCAGGTTTTCGGCAATACGGTTACGGCTCATCTCCAAAGCTTCCTGCCTCAGCTGCAGCGCGTGCTGTGCGATCTCATCGCTGGCCACATTGGAGGTCATGATGAAAATGGCGTCCTTGCAATCAATGGTCTTCCCTTTTCCGTCTGTCAGTCGGCCCTGGGAAGGGAAGGATACAGGCAGGAAGCTATGAGCCTGGGCAGGCCTCAGCACTCTCTGTTCTCACCTCCTTCAGGAGGCCTCCACAGAGCCCTGTTTCCCTCTAGCCCCAGCGGTCAGTTGCTCCCTCCTCTGGGTTCTCTACACTGGACTAACACCTTGGCTGCTGTGCCTGCTGCCCTGGGCTGCAACTGCTCTAACTACTGAGTGCCTCCAGGTAAGGCTGCACTTACTCTGACATCTCTTGGGGCACCCCACTATCCCTGGCATCCAGAAGTCAGAGTTAAACATCCATCTGTGCAACCAACACATTTTTCGGGCTCTGTGGTGGGGGTACTGGGGTCTCAATGAGCCTTCAACTTATGCTCTATTCTCCCAGTATAGAGAAGCAGTGAGATACAGGAAATAAGCAATAACCATCCAATATGTTAAGTACGATGATTAAGGGAAGCACAGGATGCTGTAGGAATTCAGAGGAGGGTATTTTACAGGGCTACTGTGAGGAACAGATGTGGTTATCTGCAAAATTCTCAGTAAACCATGCTGTAAGAATGTTCAGAGCTATTATCACTGTAGTGGATGATATATAATGAATTGAAAGAGGACAATCTCTTATCTTTGGAGCTGCCATCTGGCCTAACAGAGAAGGATAAAAAAATGAGGTTGCTTCTTTAACCACTTTGGGGAGCTTCCTTGGAATCTTCAGCTCTTTTTAGAAGGGATACAGGAGGTATCTATACTGGAGAAAGACGCACCAAAGAGAGAAAAGGAGCAAACAGCAGAGGGCAGAGATAGAAGAACGGTAAAAGTACAGCATTCTGGGGCCAATCAGTTGAAGGGTACAGAGCCCCCTGCTCACTCAGTGAACCTCAAGGGCATGACCATACAATAGCGCTTTATATCACTGATAACAAAAGCAATGATCAGGAACTCCTTGAGAGCAAGTGACAGAGTGACAATGCTGAACACAGACAGGGACTTCTACTTTCATCACAGATGCTCTGCTTAGTGCTTTCTGTGTACAATTCCACTCCTTTCTAGGTAAGTGGCTCCTTGACAGCAGAGGCTGGGTCTTGTTCATCACTGTGTCCCAGAACAGTGTTTGATATAGAGTAGGTGTTTGACACCTGCTTGCTGGAGGCTGGAATCTTCACATCCACCCTTGGAGGTAGGTGCAGTTAGGACCCCTACAAAGAAACTGAGGCTCAGACAGGTTCAGTACTTGTTCGAGGTTTCACAGCTAGGATACAGTAGAGGTGAGACTTGAATTGTCTGACCTCAGAGCCCATGCCCTTCCCTCGGCACCAGGCTACAGAGGTCATACCAATGGTGCTGCATGAATGAGGCCTCATGTTATTTTCTTTCCTTCAACAGAATTTCCTCAGAATTTTGCCCAATTCAGTTTGTATCCTTTGATCTTCACTGGAGATATGCAATTGGGACAGATGCTAGGGAGGAGATCTGCCTGAGATTTCTTCAGGGAAACAGAGAAAGCATAGCTCCCGCCAAGCCAGAAACCATGGCTCTGGGGATACATCGCTGACCTCAGGCTGCTGGTTCCTGCCTGAGCCAGGGATGCTGGGCCCTGCCTAAGCTTTAGGGTCAGCCCTTGCTTCTAAAACCAGTGTAATGGTAAACCCAGTCCTGCCCTTTAGGAACAAACGAGAAAGGACTGTGCATCAACTGAGCTCTTACTGCATGCTGGATGTGCTTTCCAGCCTTGTTTTCCACTGACAGGCCTCTGAGAAACTGTTAATTCCCAAGGGGCCTGGTGATCCACGTCCTGGAGCTGGTCACTCTGTTGTCCCTGCCTTGAGGCAGGAAAAGGGGAAGCAAGGGTGGAAGCGGATGTCCTTGAGCTTTTACTAGCAGCTTTTCACTCTCACCCTCTGCTTATGGGTTCTAATCCAACAGAATCCACTGAAGGCAGTTCTAGTTTTAGGCATCAGGGGTGTGTGTGTGAGAGACATGTCCAACATGTATGACACTGTAATGCATATGACACTGTGTGTGTTCCATACTCACTTTGCAGAGCTTATCCCCAAGGACTGAGTTCACGCATTGCTATACTGGCCAGAGCAATAACCCAGCAGCAATTTCATTCTAAGAGATCAAAGCTCTCCTCATAACTGGGCCTGAGGATGGGTCCCAGGTGGGTGAGGAGAGCAGGTGCAGTGCACGACTGACCCAAAGGGTGATTTTCAGGACTCATGTCTCCTTCTCTTCAGTTTCCTTGGCAATAAAGATGTATCCCAAACAGGGAGATGTTCGTGCCTCACCTCCCTCTAAAAACCAAAGCACGCACGTCCTGGGTGGGGCCTGAATGCTCACCCCAGGGTTATGGGGCTGCTCTCCCACTATCTCACATATGAATCCTTGATGGGAGGAGTGGGGGCTGGGCTCTCTGGGGACTAGTCTTTTCCTGGGACTTCTGCCCTGGGGTCGCCTGTAAGTGGCCAGCATTAGTCCTGCTTTGATAAAAGCAATAGGGTTCTTGCTTTTCTGGGCCCAGGCTTGGGAAAACTAGACTGGGTGCTTCCCTCACTGCTCCTGCCCAGATTACGTGCCCCTACAAGTGCTGCTCGTCCCTAGTGCAGCACCGACCACAGGGGCCTGAACTGCTTTTTAGAGGCCCGTCTCCGCACTCACTGGTCACACTGAGGCCAGGGCTGTTGTCTGTTCTGTCAGTGTCCCCCTGCCCCACACAGTGCCTCATGAATAAACAAATGAGCCATATTCTTTCGGTTTGCTCCTTTTTGTTTTTGAGACAGGGTCTGGCTCTATTGCCCAGGCTGGAGCACAGTGGTGCAATCTCTGCTCACTGCAACCTCCGCCTCTGAGGCTCAAGCCATCCTCCCACCTCCGCCTCCTGAGTAGTGAGGACTACAGGCACACGTCACTATACTCAGCTGGTTTTTATACTTTTTGTAGAGACAAGGTTTCACCACGTTGCCCAAGATGGTCTCGAACCCCTAAGCTCAAGTGATCTGCTCACTTCGGCCTTCCAGAATGCTGGGATTACAGGTGTGACCCACCGTGCCTGGCTTGGTTTGCCTCCTGCCTCTCTAGTGAGTCTGTTTTGCCTCTTCCCTGATAGGTCCCAAGGCTCTGTGTGTAGGCCTCTTTTCTCTGCACATTACACACTCCCTGGGTTAGAGACCCCATCCATTCCTGTGGTTTCTGTTAACCTCTCCGGGCTGAAGGATTCCTGGACTACTATTTTCAGCCAGACCTTTCCTAAACTCCAGACCCATGAAACTGAGGAATGGCTGCTTGGCCATCTCTGCATGGATGTCCCTCAGGCATCTCACCTTCAGCATTGCCACACCCCAGTGCCTCACCTTCCTCGCCAATCTGCTGCTTCCCACTGTGTTCCCCACCTCAGCGGATGGCCACAGCAGCCAACTGGATACCCTTGGCTCCTCCCTCTCTCCTCAGTCAAGCTTCTAGTAAGTTTCTTCAGCCCATGGCCTCCCCAGCTCTAGCTTAGGCTCCCCAGCAGTCTCCTTGTTGGTGACCCTTTCCCTTCTCATCCATTCTCTACACAGCTGCCCATAGCATCTCTGTAAAGTGAAAATCTGACTCTTTCTTGCTTAAAGTCTTTCAAACACTCCTTACTCTCTACCAGAGAAATTCACACTTCTGTGCCTGGCACTTTAACTGGGCCCCGTCTACCTTACCTACCTCCTACCACTGTCCTTGCTTTCCCTCTGCAATCGAGTAGTACTGAACAGCTGCAGTTCCCTGAGCATGCCAGGCTGCTTCATGCCCCGCGCTTCTGCACATTAGGTTCCTACTGCCAGTCCCTCCACTCTGTTCACCTAGTACTTACTAGCCCTTTGAAGGTTTGCTAAACTACTGTTGGATTAAATTAGTCAATACATATTCCCTGACTTTGTGGGCTCTGGGAATGGTTCAAGTGAACATGACAAGCACCTGTTCTCAAAGAGCATAAACCTAAGTAAACCTGGATGGCAGCTTTGGTCAATGGAACCAAGAGCATTGGAAACTATAGTAGGCTGGGGCTGGGGAAAGGGTGACAACAGCTGCAGGAAGGAATTCCTATCAACCCCTAAAAGGCAGTCAGTAGAGTGAAGTGGCGGAGTAGGGAGACAGGGCTTAAGAGTAGGGCTGCTTCTACTTCGGTCAGCAGTTGCCTTCCGTCTTTCTGGGCCAAGAATGCCATCAGAGGTACCTCTCCAGAGATGCCAGAGATCAAACAGGCTGCGATGCTCACCCTCCCTGAGCTGTCCTGTCCTGTCCCTTGAGTGCTTCACTGAGACTGACCAGGCTCTTTTGGCCCTAGCTGCATGGCAGTCATTCAAGCTGCAGGATCTAAAACTGGGCTGTCTGGGTTCGAATCCTTGATTCTCTCTTCCCAGCTGCATGATCACAGGCGAATTACTTAATCTTATTTTGCTTCAGTTTTCACCTCTGTTCAGTGGAGGCTGTAATAATAACTATTTTTGGAGGGTTGTTTAAAGGGTTAAACTGATACACTTAAACCTCTTAAAACTGAATGGCACATAAAATGCAAAATGGCAGCTACTACCATGTCTCCTTTCCACCTGTCTACCAGGCAGAGAGCCCCCAGAGGACATGATCAGGTCTGGCCAAAGCTGTGCACTTGAATCCCATCAAGAGGCTGGAATGGAGCCCTCAGCGTACAGTACATATGTGAGTAACTGATTCTGTGACCTCTGAAGGACTGGCCTCTTCTTCCTCAGCAGGAGGTTTGCGGGCAGGGAGCAGCTGAAGAGCTAGTAAGATACCAACAAAATGGACAGGGGCAAGGAGGCTAGGCCAGGTGGGCAAGGCAGTGAGCAGCTGGTAGGAGATCTGGATCTAGGTCTTCCTGGTTTGGTACCTGATGTGCTGTTCGGTCTGGAGGAGGCCCCTCCCTGTGCTCCTGAGACATGGGAAGCAAACCACCTTCCCATTTTCCCAGGGCTGCAGGAGGTCAGGTAGAAAGGTGAGCTGGACTCATGGCCCGGTGCTGGCTAATATAGCCCCTGCATGGAAGAACAGAGGCCTCAGCCCCGGTTCAGTCCTTGGCTCCTCATGCTCTTTTGATGGAGCAGGGCCCTGGAAAGGTGGAAGTCACCTTTTCCATGATCATAAGCAATCCCTTGCCTGGCTGAAGGTAAACAGTGGTATGGGGGGAGAATTGGGGCTCCGGAATCAGACATATCTGCAGCCCAATCTTGGCTCTTTACACAGCAGCTCTGGCCATAGGCACATCTTTTATAACCTTTCTGAACCTTGGTTTCTTCATCTGTAAAAAAATAAGACAATTTCTACCTTGCCTGGTAGGAATTTTTCTACCTACCTGTGAGGATTAGTGATAATGTCTATAAAGTCTTTAGTACAGGTCTAGTACATAGAAGTGAGTTCTTCTCTCCATCCAGAACTTACCCTTACCAGCAGGGGAACTGGACTGTCTGTGAGAACCCTCATATTCTCAGAAGAGAAAGGCCCCATGAACCAGAGTATCAGCATCTCACCATTAACAGCAACAATGTTAGCATTTTAAAGAACTGCAGGAGACAGCGTTTGGCACACAGGGAGGAACAAAAGCTGTCTGAGGCAGGATTGTTGGGGCTTCTCTGATTCAGCCTCGTTTGTCACATGAGGTCTCTGATGCCTAGAGATGGGCAGTGACTTGCCAAGGCCACAAAGCCAGCCAGGAGCAGAGCTGGAACTAAAAATTCATGTCTCTCTCTCATGGCACCTCTGCCATACCATGTCTCTCGAGACGGTGGCCTGAGCAGCCAGATAATTTCAACTCTTAGGCAGGGCTGGTCTTTCCTCGAGTGCCCTGGTGCAGAGGGGCTAAGCTGCATTTGCTGGATGAATGAATGTACGCATGCGGGAGCAGGAAGCCAAGGAAAGACCAGCTAGCCTCTGGGCCCTTGCTTTCTGCTGTTCACAGCCCCCCATAGCTCCAGGTGTCCCCCTGTTCCATCCTGGCTCAAGGTGACTCTCACCTCATCAAACAGCTGGAGCATGATGGTGAGCACATCTGGATGGGCTTTGTCTACTTCATCAAAGAGCACCACGGCATTGGGGCACTGCCTCAACTTCTTGGTCAGCTGGCCACCCTCCTCATGGCCGACGTAGCCTGGTGGGGACCCGATAAACTTGGCCACCTGATAGAAGGAAGGAAACATGCTAGGAAGGCCTTTCTGTACTTTTAGTTTCCAACATGGGGCATGCATGGGAAGACGACTTTATACACTATTAAGATTGCCTGTCTCAACAAAGACAATTGGCTGTCCCTCTCCTGGTGTGGCAGATAGATCTTCTCAATGTTTATTCTTCAAAGCAAATCCTATGTGAAACAGATCAGTGATCCTGCTGTACACCTGTGCTCCCAATGACAAATCCCACGGCTGCTGGAATGATCTGAGGCCCAAAGGCCCAAATGACAAGTCATGAAATACCCAGGCAGTCGTGCTGACAAACCATGCTTCAACCAAGGACTGTCATTCACCTCGTGTCGCTCCTGGAACTCGGACATGTCCAGCCTGATGAAGCCCTGTGTGGAAACAAGCAAGCATCAAGTCCGTTTGGAGGCAGGAAAGTGAAGAGAAGGGTTAGGGAGGAGAGCACCTCAACTATCCCCAAGGCTTTCAGACCACTCCAACACAAGATCTTCTATCTCACGCTCAAGAGATTTTTTTTTTTCTGGCTTCCTGTCTCCTTTTCTGTGCACTCACTTCCCACGAGTCCCTCATTCTCTTCCCTAAAACATCCAAATCATGTGCCTGACCTTCTAAATCTGACTTGGGGTGTCTTCTTTCAGCTAGGTCTCTCCTGGCCCGATTACCACATCATCCACCCACCCACCCTTCCATTCCACATTTCGTGAGGGCATGCTGTGTGCTGGACACCGGAGTTACAACAGGGAACAAGTCTTGGTATCTGTCCTTAAGGAGTGCCTCATGGAGTGGTGCAGACATGGATTAAGTTAGTCACGATTGGTGTGGATTGTGATGCGAGGGAGACAGAAACACTCAGATGGCTCCGGAATGCCCCTCAACTCTGCAAGTCTGTGTGATGCCCTGTCTCTTTGATTTACTTTTCTTCAAAATGAATATATTTTAAAATTTATTTACATTTCTTCATTTCATTAAAAAAATATCCGTAACATGACTTTACAGCCCTTCTCTCTCCACCACTGGGTATATGGATGATTTCTGAGGAAGTGGCCCCATGGGTAAGGACCATGGTTAGCCCCTGGGGAAGAGAACAGCTTGCAGTGTGTGACCTGAAGAGTTAACACAGGCAGAGTGCCTGCTGGTTTTCAAGAAGCATTACCTAATTAGGGAGCTATAAAGGCATCCACAGGTGCTCTGTCTAGCCACAGCCAGACCAGAATTCCCCACAGTCCCCCGGGCTCCTCTCCTACTGGCACATGCTTCCATCTAAGAGACAGCATTCACTGAATCATTCTCCTGAGAGCTGGCAATGACAAGGTGCCAAGACCCTCAGTGGGAGGTAGCTATTCTGAAATCCAGGGCCATATTCTAGCTTGGCCACTGGTCAGAAATTCACACTGTGATGCATTTTGAATTCTTTCTCTGTCCTGTCACCTCTATAGCTGAGAAACAGGGTAGCAAGAACCCTGGGCTGGGAGCCAGGGGACTCAGCTTCCAGTCTTAGTTCTGTCTGCCTGTGTAACCTTGGACATGCTACCTCCCCTTTCTGAGCTGCAGTTTTGTCCTGTATTACACAGGCTCTTGGCTCCTCTCCCTGCCTCATCAGGGGTCTGAGGACCTACTCAAAGAGGTGGGACAGGGCTTAGAGAAGTTATTAAGGCCACATGGGGGAAAGCACTGCTATTAGCACATAGGGCATGAGTCAGCAAGCATTTCCAGAGGATCCCTAGGCCCCTCAGCCAAGAGATCTGCAGGTTTCAGGAAGGGTGGGAGGATGACCATGGGGAAGCTGGGAGACAGCAATGGCCTGAAAGCCACAAGATGGGTCTCTGATTAATAACAGCTTATATTTACTGGGTATTTACTATGTGCCTAGCAATGTTAAGCAAGCTTATATAAAGGGCTTAGAACATGTACAAGTCTCTAAGGCAAGCACTACAATCACCCCCACTTTACAGATGAGAAAACTAAGTCAGAGATTAAAGTAACTTGCTCAAGGTCACCGTGCTTGGCAATCCGGCTCCAAGTCTGTGCTCTTAGCCATCATGCTATCCTGCCTCATTGTTTCCCTTCTGCCAATCAGCTAGGTTCTTGACAGTCTTTGCCTGAAGGGTTCTGAGCTTTGTGTCCAGATGCCAGTGAATGTCTGAGGACACAGGAAGCATAGACTCTCAAGCTTACTTATGTCAAGTGACCTGGATTCTCACCCTAGTTCTTCTAATGATTTGCTATGTAATTTTGAACAAGTTTAGGCTTAATTTTCTGAGCCACAATCATCATTTTGATTTCACATGATCTTAGCTTGGGGTTATCAACAAAGCGAGGCAAGAATAATAAGAGTAACATCCAACATGTACTGATTGCTTACCACGTGCCAAGAATGGAGTTTACCATTTTACATCACTACCTCATTTAACCTTCCTAACAGTCCACTGAGACAGGCACCATTATGGAACCCAGAAAGCTGATGTAAACAAAGGTCCTGGCTAACTCCACATAGCAGGGTACAGTTGAGATTTGAACCCAGGCAGCTGGACTCAGATACTTGCTCTTTATCCTTCATCACATTGCCACTATAACTAAGTCTTCTGGGCTCCATCACCCTACCTGATGATGATATCACAGAACACCATTTAAGTTCCTTCTCAAGGCTTATTAGCTCTAGTAATGAAAGTTAACAGGGCCACTCAATTTGGGAGAAATAGTACACAGGCTAATGAGAGTAAAAAATAAGTTCACAGATCTGATAAAGAAATCATATAAATGTACAAAGAATGCCTTGTGAAGCAGCAAGATCTGGAGTTGTCAGTGTCTCTTTACAAATGAAGAAACTAGGGATCAGAAAGCCAGAAGTATTATTCACGTCACCAGATTCCAGGCCAGTGCTCATTTCATTTCGTCAGCCATCTTGGGAGGCAAATTAGAGGGAGCTTCTGTTTGGTAAAAGTCTACTTTACAGTGGGCTCTGTGAATGACACTTTCCATATATCACTCTTTGGGTCCCAGGTACACAGGTTACAGAGCTTAAAGTCCAGGGATCTCTTGGATTTTGAAGGCAGGTCTCAAACATGCCTGTCACCTGTCATGTGGCTATAAAATGTCTATGCTAAACACAGATTCTGTAATGAATTGACCTACAGGGCTAGTACAGATAGGAGTTTTATAGAAGCACCACCTATGATTTAAAAATAAAATACATGGTTGTGTTTACAGGGCTTCTCATGCCTCTCATCTCACAATGTGTAATGGGGACACACTGGCACATTTCCAATCTAGCTTCCTAGAGCAGCTGAGAACAACGGTATCACAGTAGGGAATTGAGAGACTAGATTTTGGTTTTATTTCTTCCCCTAAAAGGTGACCTTCCTGTAGGGCCTCAGTTTTCTCATCTGAAAAGTGGGTCTAATTTAGCATCCATGCTATCTTCCTCATAGGGTCAAACAGAAGAGTAGACAGGGTACTGCTGTGGTAAGCAGGAAATGATGAATAAATTCAAGTCAAGGATTAGGCACTTGCTGTCTGCTAGATCCTGAGCTAGATGTGATTCCTATTATCTCACTTGATGCTCACCATAACCTAAGATATAGGACTAGAGGGCTTTCACCTTGAGGCAAGAGAGCTAAACTTCAAGGGGTAAAGTTTACCTGCCTAGGGCCAGTAGAAAGTAGAAGAACTAGAACCTGAGGCAAAGAATGGTTGCTCCAGAGCTCTGTCTACCACAGTGCGCTGCCTCCAAGGGATGAAGGTGTTACTTCCTTCTGAGTGAGGCATACGCTGAAGGATGCCAACCTCATCCTGCACTGGGGTCAATCTGTCTCCCATTTAGATGTGTCAACTAAAAAATTACTTGCATTATTAGTCTTTTAACAAGCCCCTTCTCCTTTCTACACTGGCAAGTCAGTAGATACTTTCCTTTTACTTCCACTGTGTATGAAGACATATGAAGACAGCTTGGATAAGGAGATTATAATTTGTAATTAAATATTAACCTTTCTGACAGTATTAAAATTAAACCACTCAGAATTCTTCATCCCTAATCAGGTGGTTCCTGCCCGTAAACTGCATCTTTCCTAATAGTCCTGCTAGTTTATGGCCCTTTCCAGAGTGCTAATTGTTTCAATCGCTGCCAACCTGATGAATTGACTTAAAAATGCTATTTTGGTTGGAGCACATTAGCATGCTATGTGCTGCTTCTTGCTTGCCTGCTTGTCAAGTGGGTCTGCTCCAGGTTTGATGGAGGCAGAGCACAGACAGCTACTGGCAGAGCCGGGGCGGTTAAGAGCCGTTAGCCATTTATGAAGCAGAAGGGGGCTCAGGAGGACCCAATCTGAGCTACCTTGTTTCTGTGGCTGCCAGTGGGGCAGGCCGCCTAGAAAGAGAACAGGAGTCCAAGACTCTGTGCTGCTGGGGCCACTTGGCTGGCAGAGGCCTAAGCAACTCCTCATTGCCTTGGCTGGAGGGCTTTCCTTAGAAGGGCAAGAGTATCCAGGGTCTCAGGCAACCTCCTGCCCTGGATACTGGGAAGGCTGGTAGGAGAATGTTTGGCTTTCAGTGAAATGTTTCTGCACTCTCTGAGAGTGCCAATCAAAGGTACTTTCTCTCTGCATGAAAGCATTTCCTGTCTGCCTAGAAAGTTAAACTGAGCAGGCCTTGGAAAGCCTGAGCATGAACAAACAGGTGACGGGGATGGCCCTCTCCTGTGGAGAATCCAGGGCTCTGAGCCATGGAGGAAGGGGAACTATATGTACCCCAGGCTCAAGACATAGGAAACTATGTCTAAAAGCTCATGCAGGGTAGTGAGAAGCAACAAGGCATCCTCTTATTCCTACTTGTTTTCTTCTAGAGCCCCCAAGACTCACATTAGCACAGCCCTGACTGCACTGAACAGTAATGGTGTCTTTCTAAGTCTGTTTCCCTCTCCAACCTGAGCTCCTTGGAGCAGGCAGAGTCTCTTAATAAATGCTGTATTAGCAGTATCCAGTACAACACCTGGCACAGCATAGATGCTTGAAAATGTTGTATGCTGGATCTTACTTTGTTCCCTCAAGAGTCAGGCAGGAGAAGGATTATTATTCCTATTTTACAGATGAAGAAACTGAGGCACAAAAGTGCCCAAATCTCTGGAGCAATTGGTGGCCAAGCTGGGGCCAAAGCTGAAATCTGCTTCCTGGGTCAGGGACCATCTTTTCGATTGCCTATTGCTGAATTCAGAGAGTCAGATATTTTGGGATAGCAGGAGAGGTGAGGTCTCCACGATCTGGAGATCAGACATAGGTCCCAGTCCTTACCTTTTTAGCATCTTTGTGCATATATTTGGCTGTCTGCTTGGCCAGCTCTGTTTTTCCTAGTAAGAAAGAAGGGAGAGGTTGGGTTAGAACCAGGTGACTATCCACTGGCATGAAAGAATACCAGAAATGCATGGACACTAGAAAAAATATATTCTATGGATGAGAATGTTGAGGGGCAGAAAGTATCAGTGACTTTCCCACAGTCACCTAGGGAGTTAATGGTGAAGCTGGGACCAGAATCAAAGTCTGCACTGCATCTTAATTTTTCTGGGATGGGGATTGAGACTTTTTCTCTGTCACACCATCCTAAGAGTGAGAGGCTGACTTTATAATCCAGAACCAACTTGCCTTTTAAAGCCCAATTTAAACCTCACATCTCCTAGGTGTACCCGGACCACCTGGCTCACTGCTGTGTATCCCTCTCAGTACCCACAGTCTTGCCATTTAGCCAGGCCCTGGAATGCCAGAGAGGCTGGGAGGGGCTGAAGAGTACCTTTCACTGCAGCTTCACAGTCCTTTGTAACATAGAGAAGGAATGACAATGCTGAAGTGGGGGCTCTCAAGGGCCATTTGGTGTGATGGTAACCTTTGGAAGTCCCTGACTAGTATAAAAGTCAAGTTCTATAGCATCATGGTCAGGTGGTGGTAGCCTTTTGGGAGCCTACATCTGAGGGAGAGGCCCTCAGATGAAGATGTTGAGAGGGGAAGAGGAGGCAACTAAACCATGAAATTTCCCATCAAGACCATGGTGGGAGGTGGTAGTGAAGGTATGTGGGGGGTCTGTCAGGGCAGAGAATGAGGGTTTAAGAATGCCTCAGATAATCCAGCCCAACTGGCTAAAAAATACTCAACCCACCTTACTGCAACCAAGTTTGCTATGTACCTGGCACTGTGCTGGTCATCGGGCCTTCTTTAGCTTTTACAGCTAGGCTGTACTGAACATGGTTAGTGTGCTGGGCAAAGGAGGTGGTTTGACTGTTCTCGAAGGGGAGGCTCTGGGGATGTAGAGTGGCTGTACCAGGGTTAATGGACCTTGAAGGGCCTGGTCCTCCAAGTGAATCAGTCTTAGCACCACAGCTTCCACAGGGAGGGACATAATTCCAGCTCTTCATAACATGACAGATGGTAACAGAGTCCTCTTTCTTGGTGGCTCTGTAATTTGGAGGCTGTTGTTTTTAGAGCTGGAAGTGGACCTAGAAGTAGACCTGCTGACCCTGACCCACAGCAGCTGGGGCTGTCAGGCTTGGGCTGGGCACGACCCTACCTCTCCATCCCCACTGGCTGATCTGCTCCCAATTACCTATTCCAGATGAGCCCAAGAAGAGGAAGACCAGAGGGTGTTCTTCATCGTACCAGCCATTCTCCTTCCTCCGGATTGCTACGGCCAAACACACAAGACGGGGGGACAGGGAGGGAGGCAGATAAATCAATGACACAAAAGGCAGGATAATTATCACTAAGTATACAATATGTTTTACTGCTCTGCGCCCACTCAAAGTCCTCACTACCATTAGTGCTGCCTAATCTGATTAGCTGGCAAGGCCCCTAGAGACACCTAATCAGGTTAGAATGGATTTGGAAAGCTGCCCAGAGCAGATTTCGGATAAAGTTTTCCAGGATGAGCACTCAGCGTTGCCAGGGAAACTGAAAGGCGGGTGGACGGTGAATGGAGGTGAAGGGGGTGGGGGACTGGTGAAGGAGAATTTGAGAGGAACTTCAGCTTTCACTGGTTACTCATCTACTCATCACTAGTGAGGCTACGGGCTGCCTCCTATGCAAATGGAAGAGGCAGAAGCCCATGGCAGGCCCTTGGGGTTGTGGGGTATCAGCCCTGGACGCTCCTAACTGGGGAAACTAAGGTCTGGTCCACTGTCTGGGTCAGGAAGTGGAAACACAGCCAAATGCCTTTTCTGGAAGCCAATCAAAGGCAATGTGGAGCTCGGGGCATGGAAGGGGCAAGCCACATGGTTAACAGAGATGCTAACCATAGCCTCCAGTGGCAGAGGGAGTGGGGAGCGTGGGGAGTAGGACAGATGTGTACCAGTTTCCTTGGAGGCTCAACTCTGCTAGAGCAAGATGACTTCCTCTGCAAGAGGAAGTATGTAATCAAGGGCTATGCATTCAAGCTGAGGAAACCAAGTGCTTAACTATGGAGTAGGAGAATCAGGCTCAGAAACATTGCTCAAGTACAAGAGTAGGGGTGGAGCGAGGCAGAACTGCAAGAAGAATCATGCACTGAACATGCTGTATGCTAGGCACAATGGGAAAATTCACCAACAATGTATCTATTTAAGACCCACACAAATAGGCTGAGAGGAAAGTATTATTTTCTTTTTTTTTTAAAGATGGAGTTTCATCCTGATGGCCAGGCTGGTCTTGAAATCCTGACCTCAGGTGATCCACCCACCTCAGCCTCCCAAAGTGCTAGGATTACAGGCGTGAGCCACCGTGCCCAGCCAGGAAAGTATTATTTTCAACCCATTATACTGAACACGAAACTGAGGCAACAGATAGAGACTTGCTCAAGTCATGCAACTAGTAGGTGGCAGAGTTGCTTCTCTCTCTAAACCCGTCTTCTTTTTTTCAAAAAAAGTAACATAAGGTTGCTCAAAAAAGTATCAATTTGGGTTGCACTAATGGAAACATGGCAGTCAGGAGCAGGAAAGAGACAAGAGCACTATGTAATGTCAAGGTCATTCTGCAGATAGAAAAGCATGTCTGATCTGGTCTGCAGAATGTCAGTGGGTAGATTAGCCAAGGGATAGATGTCAGAGGACAAGGCCTGGAACAGTAGTCAATCGAGAAAGATCTGACAGTGTTTGGGATGTGTCTGCCAGTCTTGAGTTGCCAAGATCCAAACTACTATCCTGTGTAGTTGGATTGCAAAGAAGTGACAGCAGAGGTCTGGGAAGGTTCTTTGGAAGAGGCAGGACTGGTGATGGATCATGGAGGATGGGCTGGACTTGAAGAGGCAAAGGTGGCCAGCATGACAGAGGTGGAGAGACAGGAATGATCATGGGGAGTGGTGGGGTGAGGTCAGACTGTGAAGGTCTGGAATACCTGTTTTAGGAGTTCAGCTTCATGTCTTTGGTATTTCTCATCTCAATCTCTAATGTTCCTACTTATAATACGACTTTCTGTCTACTCCTGGTCTCAGCAGAAACAGATGGAAGCTGTGCAAATTCACAGACACCAGACTAGCCACTTCTGCTTGTCCAGAAAATGCTCCCTGAGAATCCTGAAAGAGGCCTGAGAAAAAGCTCAGTACAACCTCTATCCTGGGAAAGAATCCAGATCTTCTCTAAACTAACTGGCCCAGGATCTCTGGAAGGGCTGGCTATAAGGGGAACCTGCAGACCTCATAGGTACTCTAATGCTGGGAATGAAGAGGGAGAAGTGAAAGCTTGGCTAAGCGGGGAGTCCCTGCTGTCCGACAGAAACAGGGAGCTGAGAGTGTGGGTATCTGAGGAAGTGAAGATATTAAAATAGTAAAGGCTAGACTTGTAAATACTATGTGTGGACATGTGTGTATGTGTTTTGGTGCAGGGATGAGAAGGGTCACCTGAAAGGAGCCACATTCTTCTAAAAGTTGGCTAAATTGAGACTCTAGGTTGGAAACAAGTTGAGAATGAACTGAGTTCAAGCTTCGTGGCATATTTGAGGAGGCAGATGTACCCAGACATCCCCCTACAAGGGTTCTCCAGGGTATCATGTACCTGGGGTTCTGATCTTGCCTTTTCTTTTAAGGTAGCATCCCAGCCCACAGAGAGCTGCACACCTGCTGGGCTGTGCAGTACGAAAACACCATGGAGAATGAGGAATTGAATTATGCCTGGGGCCATGGTTCCCCCCTTCTTTTCTAAGAATGCATCTGGGAGAGAGCTCTTTATAATGCCAGGCAGACTTCACTGCACAGCTGTCCCTGGTCAATTCTGCCCGACCTGGGGCATGAGTCTGGGGTGAGCTTGATGTGGGTCCCCTGTGAAACAGGCGAAATGCCAACCATTAAACAATTATAACTCTGGATATTTCTAATAATATCTGAAGAGAAAAACGACCAAGCAGATGCAGTCCGACAGAATGAAAAACGGTGGCGGCTAGGAAGGACAGGAGAAGGCGGGCCCCAGTGTGTGTGTGGTTGGCAGGGTGGCTGAGGATCAAGGCTATGAGTCTTGAAGATGCCGTCAGGCCAGAGTAGAAGCTGGGACAGACTTGGATAGGCTCAGGTGGGATGTGGCCATAGGTGCTGTTGCTCTCATTGTGGCCAGCAAATGTATTTACAATGGACTCTGTAACACTTCATAGTCTATAAAGAACTTCTGTAGACATAATTTCATTTCTGCCTTGTCATGGCTTTATAAGGTAAGCAGAGCAGGGGACGTGATTTTCATTTTATAGGTGAAGAAACACACAAACAGAAGTTAGGTAACCTGCTCAAGGTTACAGAGGGAAGAAACAAAGACCCTGGGCTTTACCCTCCGCTCTGGCTGATCCTGAGCCTGCGCTCTACTCCGAGAGCTTGGAGGAAGGTTGGCTCTCCTCCTCTGGCTCTCCGCTGCCACAGTACCTTCTCAAACCCTGAGTCCCTGGAAACGTTCTCTGTAGTCTTCCAATCTGGCCTGCTCAGTCATTCAGCACATGGCCTCAGGAGCCCCTGTCCCCGACCCTGTCCTGGTCACTGCTCTTGGGCTAGAGATGGTATCAGGGGCTTCTGCACAGGCAGCCTGGCTCCCTTCCCTGGCCAGTCCCATCACCACAAGCTCCAGCCAGGATGCTCTGCCTTCTAGCACATAGCGCCAGTGCCCACCTGGCTTGTGTTCTGCAGAAGAGTTGTTGCTTCTGCCTGCAACAGCTCTTTTTGATTAACTCCACCACACCACATCTAGCCACTAACTTGCAGGTCTCTATTCTCTGGCATGCATTTATTTACAGGGTGGTATAGGGGAGAAGGCAGGAGTTAGAGGATCCAATGTGGAGTCCTGCCTTTGTCACTTACCAGTTGACTGACTTTGAGTAAAACACTTATTCCTGGCTGGGTGTGGTGGCTCACACCTGTAATCCTAGTACTTTGGGAGGCCAAGGCAGGCAGAACATGAGGTCAGGAGTTCGAGACCGGCCTGACTAACATGGTGAAACCCTGTCTCTACTAAAAATACAAAAAAAAAATTAGCTGGCTATGGTGGTGCATGCCTGTAATCCCAGCTTCTTGAGGGGCAGAGGCAGAAGAATTGCTTGAAGCCAGGAGGTGGAGGTTGCAGTGAGCCGAGATCATGCCACTGCACTCCAGCCTAGGCGACAGAGCAAGACTGTCTCAGAGAAGAAAAAAAAAAAAACCAAAACCAAAACCAAACCAAAATACTTACTCCTTTGGAGCCTCAGTTTCTTCATCTATAAAATTGGAACAGTCACACATGCTGTGTCAGCCCCACATGCATATCAAACAAGTTAATGGTGATGAAAGCAATTTGTAAGTGGCAACAAGTGGGATAACTTGAGTAAAAATAATGGTAGTCATAGCAGCAGCGATGGCAGTTACCATTAGCTTTGTTATTTTACAGTAATTCTTTCATCCTTTTAATAATCCTGAGAAGTAGGTATTAACTCCATTTTACACAGGACACTGAGCCTCAGAGAGGGGCAGTGTAAGGTGTTTCATCTACCTGTGCCCTTGTATCTGGGGGAGAGGGTGTGCCCCCAATCTGACTGTATTCCATGGGAGCAGCTGCTAGGTGTCCTGGGTGTCCTATTTTCTGAGGGACCCCAGAGACTAACCCAACACTGGTTTAATACTTGCTGACTAAATGAATTATTGGTCTTTCTAAAATTGCAAGGGGGAAAGAACAGATACTTCAACTCTCATCTTACAGAGGAGAAGAGAAGAGTAAGGCCTAGACTTGAGTCTCTTACTACCCCAGGTGGTTACTACCACCCTTGGGTGAAAAAGGCTTCCAGTTTCTTCTAAATCCCTCTCCAGGAAGCCTTATGCATTTGTTTTGCAAACAAGCTCTGTGTTAGGTGTGGGGACACCCACAAGGAGGCCTCAAACAAGGTACATGCCATAGAGGTAAATGCTGCTATGAAAACTGTGGACTCCAAATGGGATGGGTGCACAGAGGGAAGTATGGGAAGAGCCATTTGTGCCAGTCTGACATTTATGCTTGCAGGGTGAGAGGGAGATTGCCAGCCAGTTGCAGGTATGACGGGACATTCCAGGAAGAAGGCCCTAGTGTGTGCCAAAAAGGCAAGAGCGGCCTCCTTCTTCCTCCCCAGGTCTTTATTTCTGTCCAGCTCAAGGTTCTGGGGCAGTCTGGGTGGGCTGACTCACCTTTCTTGATAGGTGCCAGGGATATAGTGTGGGAGGTTTTTTATAACTTAATCTGAAACATGTTTGTCACAAGTCTGTGGCATCTCCTAGGGGAACCAGTCCTTCAGAGGGACTCTCAACTCATATAAATGTTTATCAGCAATTTCCTGATGACTGCTTGTAGGTTCAAGGAACATGGTAAGTACTCGACAGGTGACTACTGAGTGGAGACTGGTGCCTAGGGTTTGGTGGATCATGAAAGAGCAGCTCTCTACTTAGTCCTTAGTAAGGATTATTCTTTCTGCAGGCAAACTATTGCTTTCAAGGGGTTAACATCTTAAAAATACAAAGAGTAGCTTATGATAAGCCCTAACATTGTGCGTGCGCGCGCGCGTGCGCGTGCGCACACACACACACACACACACACACACACACACACACACACACACACACACACACACACGAGTAGGGACTGCCTGAGAGAAGAGCAGTGTCCCCTTCCAGAAAGAGGCTGAGATGAGAATCTGTGTTGGGGGGAGTGGTGGAATGTCACCGTGGGTTCAGGCTTCATTCACTGAGTTCATCAACTTTTTATACCCCTGTATGCCCAACCATAGAGAAAAAGAACTGGTGTGCAGTAGTTCTGGACTTTTGGAGGGAGAAAGACATACAAACATGGTAGATACCAGGTAATAAAGGTGTTCCCAGGAATCCCAGGGAAAGGGCTCTAAACCCAGGAGGACTGAGGAGGGCAATCTGCAGAAGGCCTAGGTCTTTTCTTTTTCTTTCTTTTTTTTTTTTTCTGAGATGGAGTCTCACTCTGTTGCCCAGACTGCAGTGCAGTGGCATGATCTTGGCTCACTGCAACCTCCGCCTCCCGGGTTAAAGTGATTCCCCTGCCTCAAGGGATTCAAATGATTCTCCTGCCTCAGCCTCCCGAGTAGCTGGGACTACAGGCACATGCCACCAGGCCTGGCTAATCTTTGTATTTTCAGTATAGATGGGGTATCATCATATTGGCCAAGCTAGTCTCAAACTCTTGACCTTGTATTCCGTCCGCCTTGGCCTCACAAAGTGCTGGGATTACAGGTGTGAGCCACCGCACCTGGCCGGTCTTTTCTTTTTTAAATGGGTACACGTAGGTGTATGTATTTGTGGGGCACATGAGATATTTTGATACAGGCATACAATCCATAATAATCACACCAAGGTAAATGAGGCATCTATCACCTCAGGCATTTATTATTTCTTTGTGTTTCAAACATTCCGATTATACTCTTTCAGTTATTTTAAAATGTACAACAAAAGGCCAAGGTCTTGAATGTCTCAGCAGGCAACGTGGAAGGGCGGGGCAGTCCAGGCAACAAGAAAGCACAGCATGTTACTTCAGAGGCAGCATGATGTGGGATGGAACTGCAAGCAGTTTTTTAAGCTTATCACAACTCTGGGCTGGGTGTGATGGCTCACGCCTGTAATCCCAGCACTTTGGAAGGCTGAGGTGGGCAGATCATGAGGTCAGGGGTTCAAGACCAACTTGGCCAACATGGTGAAACCTCATTTCTACTAAAAATAAAAAAATTAGCTGGGCATGGTGGCAGGCACCTGTAATCCCAGCTACTTGGGAAGCTGATGCAGGAGAATCATTTGAACCTAGGAGGCAGAGACTGTGCCATTGCACTCCAGCCTGGGTGTCAGTGCAAGATTACAAATAAAAAAAAAAATCACTACAACTCCACAACCCAGGGATGACCTGGAGGGTCCAGAAAAGTACAGAGCTTGGGAAGATGATGTTTTTGGACTGGTCAAAGAGGGAAGTGAAGCATGAGATCTGGTGGTGAGCCCTGGTGGCTATACGCAATCCTTCTGTAATATAGAATATGCGCCATACTCTGGCAGAGCAGAACACATGAGGTGGCAGAGCTTCCCCAGGGGAGTGTGTGACTTCAGAGGGTCAACTGGGACCAGGTCAGAGGGAGCTCCGAGAAAGCTGCCAGGTATGTGTAGTCTGACCTGCTGCCCAAGAGAGGCTTCTTAGGGTAGGTCTGGAGAATGGCCTGCCCACCCCTGGGGTCAAAGGTCAAGGAGTATGGCTGTTATAAGCTATTCTATAGTTATATTCCCAGTATGCTGTGAGAGCAGGTGCTGCAGCTTCTCTCTTTTTTTTTTTTTTTTTTTTTTTTTTTATATCGGGGCAAATACTAGAGCCCATGAGGGCCTGGGCTACGGGGCCATTCCCTGGAGATGGACAAGGGACCAGACCAAATTCTTTAATTTGACAAACTGCACTAAGCGTTCACTTTGAGCAGGGTGCTGTGCCAGGAACTGGAAGCATAAAAACAATTAAGTCACATTATCTACCCTCAAGGAGCCTGTAGTCAATAGCTCCTGAACTGAGTCAGGCTAAGTAAAAACCAGCCAGTGTGTGGGTGACAGGCTGGTGTGGGGTGGGGAAGGGCCAGAAGGAAAGGACTACAAGCAGAGGGTGGCAGACAAATGCAGGCAGGAGATCAACACAGTATGTACAGGAGGCAGAGGCAGGCCACTGTGGCTGGTGCATGCAGCTCAAAGCAGGGAGCTGCAGCAGCGGGCCTGCATGCCAGGTTAGGGCGGCAAGGAATAGGCAAAGGTTTTAAACAGGGGAGTGGCATTGTTAGATACGTGTTTGCAAAGATCGCTCCAGCTGGTGAGGAGAACTGATTCTAGGGGAAGGGAGGGAGGCGGGGACACCAGTGAGGGGGCTGCCTGGTTCAGATGGGAGACTGACACCCTGAGTTAGGGCAGTGGTATTAGGAACAGAGCAGAAAGGCCAGGTGTTTGATACTTCATGGGCTGAAAGCAGGCAGGGGAAGGGGCCAAGGAAGCATCTGAGTTTCTATTTAGGAGTCCAGTGAATGGTGGTCTCTACACAGATCGCAACATAGGAGATGGGCAGGCTGTGGAGGGAGAGGAGTCTGGTTCTGAATGTGCTGAACAGACAGCTGGTTGCCTTTCTGAGGAGAATGGTGGGGCTTAGAGGTGCTGAGCTCCCAGGAGGTCTGCCCAACAGGTTAGGCAGCCACCCTTCTCATGACCGAGAGCAGCTCTGGATTCTGAAAGGGGAGCCTTATTTTCAATGCCAAAGCTCTGGCTCGCAGGTTGTCCTGGTTTGTCTCCAGTGGCCCTAGGCCAGAGAGTTCATGAGGGCCTGGGCTGTGGGGCTGACGCTTTATCTCCTCCATTTGTAAGGTGGTAACAGCGCCAGCCTTGCTAGAGCCCCTGCAGCTGGGGATCACACTGATAAATTCACTGTATTACTTTGCACAAATCAATATCCCAGCACTTACCAGGGGTTGATGTGACCGAAATTGGTTTCAGCCAATTCGTGAGGGTAATAAATGGCCATTTATCAAATCAATTCATTCTGCGGCACTTCTCTGGCTGCCCATCCTCATGGTACCCATGGGGTGCCAAGCTCCATCCAGCCAGTCCCTAGCACACATGTGACACTAGCTTAGAGAACTCAGGGAGGCCTGGCCTAGCCTCTAGATCCACCTCACTCTCCTGGACCTGCTTCAGCTTGAGGTCCCAACGTGCTGGGTGCTGCCTGCCTACCGTAAGTTCTGACCCAGAGAGTGCTTCATGCTTCAGCTGGGCTGGCAGCTGCAACAACCAGGCTGCCTTATTCCCTCATGCTTGGGTTTAGAAGCCTCGGAGATGGTCACAAGGACTGAGCATGGCTCTGAACATTATCATTGTGATTCCCAGCTGCAGGGCTTCTCAGCAAGGTGGATGCAGTAACTTCCTTACAATGGAGGTTTAAAAGCACCAACCCCACAATCCAGGCATACCACACGACCATGTAGAGCCTTCCTGGGGCAGTGGTATTTTAAACTTCAACTGAGTGTCAGAATCACCTGGAAGGCCTGTTAACATACAGATCTCAGAATGTTTGATTCCAGGAGTGTGGGATGAGCCTCAGATGTGATTTTTAACAGGTTCCCAGAAGATAGTGATGCCACTGGTCCAGAGACCATGCTTTTGAGAACCACTGTGTTGGCCGATGCACCTTTGTCTTTGCCTGGCCCGTGGTTCCTCTTCCCTTGCCTCATCTATCTGAAATCAAGCCCGAGGAGTGGTGCTCCAGATTCGGAGAACAAAGATGAGGCCACTGTATTCAGCAGAACCTTAGTTTTAATTATCTGCTAGTGGGGTTTGCACAAGCAGGAGGGTCATTACATTAGGGATTATACCAGAGGGCAGTCTGGCTCCCAGGGGTCAAAGTATGGAAATAAGAGCTTCAGGGGTGGAGAAGACTCAAAAAAGTTGTTCAGGGTATTTTCTATAACATTGGGCCAGCTGCTGACAAACTATCCGGAAGTGATAGCAGAGTCCCAGGTTGGCAGATGGGGACATAAGTTCTGGCTCAGCTGCTACGTTGCTAGTGACAGACAAGCTCCCATCCCTCTCTGGGTCTCAATTCTCCCACTTGAAAAATGGGTTGAGGCCAGGTGCAGTGGCTCACACCTGTAATCCCAGCACTTCGGGAGGCTGAGATGGGTGGATCACGAGTTCAAGACCAGCCTGGCCAAGATAGTGAAACCCTGTCTCTACTAAAAATACAAAAATTAGCCGAGCGTGGAAGCAGGTGCCTGTAATCCCAGCTACTGTGGAGGCTGAGGCAGAGAATTGCTTGAACCCAGGAGGCGGAGGTTGCAGTGAGCCAAGATGGTGCCACTGCATTCTAGCCTGGGCAACAGAATAAGACTCCATCTCCAAAAAAAAAAAAAAAAAAAAGAAAAATGGGATTGAGGATAGCGGACCAGATGAAGGTCAGATTTAAATTCTATGCATGGAAAGCAGCCTTGAGCAAGTGATTTAGGTATTTTGTGTCTCAGCTTTCTCAACTGTAAAATGATTTAGCGGTACCAACCTCAGAGGATTGCTATAAGGATTAAATGACACATGACATGCAGAGAGCTTATAACAATGTCTGGCATATAGATAGGACTCAACAAATGCTAACTTTTAATATTAACCATACCTATCCAGTTTGGCGTCAACAGGATGTACACCTCATTGCAGCAGAACATGAACCATGCTGCCCTTTCTGGCATCCCACATGCTTACCAGCACCCACTGTGGCAATGGCGCTTTCCTGGCCAATGATGTGCTCCTTCAGTCGCTGCTCCAGGGGGAAGCGACGCCGCTCCTCAGCCTCACGCTTTCGCTGCTTCTCTTGGTACTGTGGGGAGAGAGGACAAATGGTTCAGGGCTGCTGGGTCCATAGCACCATAGCTTCACTCTATCCCCCAACTCGGGGGAAAAAACACAGGTCTGGGTCTCCAGGGGTCCTCCTTCATAGCTGTGGCTCATGGTCACTGGGGGCTGGTCCAGCCCTTCGCACTCTCCACTCAGGTGGTTGCCACTCAGGGCTCTCGGCTCACTCTGCTGGTAGAATAAGTACTGCTAGCAGATTAACCCTGGCTCTGGAGTCTGACAGAAGACTTGGGTGCAATCCCTGCTTTATCACTTACAAGATGTGCTTATCACCTGAAGCAAGTTATTTCACCTCGGTTTTCTCATCAGCATCAGCAAATTGGGGATTAAATATTAATATGATGATGTATGTAATAGGCCTAGCATCATGCCAGGCATGGAGTAAGTGCTTACTAAGTATAAATTCCTTTCTCTTTCGTCTTGAAAAATTTTTTGTTGTTCAAAAGAGAGCTATGAACACCCTCCATTTCAATTAAACATAATTTTTCAGCAACTGCTGTGTACCCAGGCTTGCGCATGGCCATGATGAAAGGGTGGGGCAAGAGGAGGAGGACTGTGCCCTGTCCACCGGGAGGTTCTAGTTGATGCTGAGGGTCTGGCATGTCTGGCCCTGGGCTTCATCCACTTCACAAAAGGCAGCAGGAGAAGCCTGAGCTTCGTCGCCCCACACAGAAGAGGAGGGTTGGGCCTTGCCCTCAGGTAGCTCAAAGTCAGGAGATAGGCATGGCCTGCACACAAATACTTCAAAACCATTTTCCTCAAGGAGTTCAAAGCATGAATGTTTAACTCTAGCACTCTATCTTTCACTAAAAAACACAAAATCCTACTTGAAAACAAGTTTGGTGAATGTCTGTAAGTCTGTCCTCTAAATCAATTATGGGCTCCCCAAGGACAGGCCCTATCTTTGACTCACTGCTATTTCTAGCATGGGTCCTGGTACAGTGCGGCATCTGGTGAGTGTGACAGATACAAAGAGGAGAGAATTAACAGCTAAATGGGGTGGTGGTATAGGAATAGAGAAAGGAAGGACACCTAAGTGTGGAACATCTGTTGGGGGGCTTTCTGGGGAACAGGAGGCTTGGAGAAGCTGGAGGAGGACTGGGCCAGGAGGGACCTGTGGGACTGTCTGGAAAACAGGCAGGGAGGGGCGAGGGCATGGGCCTGATGGTAGAGTATTTGTGGAAGTTAGGAGCTGGAGGGGAAGGAAGCAGATCTTGAACTGGAAAGGAATGACCAGGTCTTCAGGAGGCTCCTTTCCCCCAAGCCTGTAACACTAACATCTTTCTGGAAAGAGCTGTCAAAGTAAGGCCCTGTCATAAAAGTTGTGGTTGCAGATTGCTCTTGCCGGCAGAGTGTATAAAAAATACCTACTGCTTGGGCAGTGTTTTCCTGTTACAGTAGTGACCTTGACAGAAGTTAAAAAAAATAAATAGCAAACAATCCAATTTTGGCTGTTGCTATCAGTCTGTAACTGAAAGCTCCCATCAGTCCTGGAGTTTCATATGGAGCAATAATTCGGAGCCAATCCCAGTGGAGTGACACTTGCCGGTTTGAATCCAGAGTGTCACTGTGTAGCTCCCTCAGGCGCCACATACATCACTTGGCTCTGTTGACTTCAGCCACAGATCTGCTTTTTCCTCCTCCCTGCCTACCCAGCCCCGCTCAGCACTTAGGTCCATTGGGCTGGAGGCTCTGATGGTGAGATGCACACATACTGGCTGGGACGGTGCCAGCTTGCAGTCGGGAGGCCATGGAAGGAGCTTGAAGGGATGGAAGCTGGTGTGCAGGGGTTTGTTGGGTCAGTTTCCTCATTTCTTCTCAGTGATGAGTCCTAGAGTATGCCTGCCTCTGGGCCTTTGCTGACACTATTACCCCACCACAAAGGTCTTCTCTCTTCCCACCATCCTCCAACGTGGTACTGTCTAGAGAGTCTGTTATAAGGCTGTGTGCCTACGCCAGGCCCTGGGACCTCTGGTGCACTTAAATAACTTCCTGTTTGTCTCTCCTTCCTGTACCATGAGATCACGGGTTACAAGACCAGGTTTATTCATCTCTATAGTTCCAGCACCTAGCAAAGGGCCTGGCTCACAGCAGGCATCAATTTGTGTTGCTAACTGAATAAAGCTGACTACTGTTTGTGGAATGGCTGCTGTATGCCAGGCACTGTACTCGGCACCTTATACACGGCATCTGCTTTCACCCTTTCAGCTGTCTCCATCTGAAGTTTGGCTCTTCTTTTGGCTCATAGTGAGGCAAACTGAGTAGAAAAACATGCTTTGCTCCAAACAGACCTGAGTTCACCCCTCAACCTTATCTACACCCTGGCTAGCTAACTTTGGGGAAGTTAGCCTCCTATAATCTTAGTTTTCCTCATTAGAACACAGGGTAGTACTCATAGTTTTAGCTTGCAGGATCCTTGTGGAATGCCAGTGAGGATTAAATGAGATAATGCATTAATATATAAGTTCTTAGCAGAGTCTCTGGCACATAGCATTAAGTAAGAGGCAGTCTGAGTGACCAAAATGGCTACCTTCTACCTAACCCTTATTAAGCCTTTGACAGATGTTACTCCCCTTCTCCTTCACTGCATTTTAATAGCAGATTGTCTAATCCAGTGCCTTTTTGTTTTTGGTACTGGAATCCTCTAATTAATTTACCTGTGGGTGGAATTCCACAGATAAAGAAGAGTTACTCTGGCTCAAGCAGAAGCCAGGAGCCAAGTCCACTCGGTTGCTACCACTGCCCAGAAGCAGCTCTCGGGGCTCCTTCTCTAGGAACCCTAGGTTTGCAGTGTACAGCCTCAATGCTCGTCTGGCTCTGGAGGTGCATCCACTGCCTGAGGTGGCTCATCTCTACTGTCAGTCTCCCTTACATGAGAGAGAATTCCATCCCTGGGTACTTTCCATCCCTTGGTCTGTGGGGCCTCACAGAACATATCTTTTCCCTTTGCCACAGGCAAAGTCTAACATAACTTTTCTTTCCACTTTGTTGATTTGGGCATGACCATTATGGCCTCCCTAAGTCTTCTCTAGGGAAACACTTCTACTTCCTGTAACTCTTCTTCAGTGTCATAGTTTTAGGTTGTTTGGTATTTCTGTTTATTTACTGGGCAAGGCCGGGTGCAGTGGCTCATGCCTCTAATCCTAGCACTTTGGGAGGTCGAGGCAGGCAGATCAACTGAGGTCAGGAGTTTGAGATGAGCCTGACTAACATCGTGAAACCCCGTCTGTACTAGAAACACAAAAATTAGCCGGGAGTAGTGGTGGGTGCCTGTAATCCCAGCTACTCGGGAGGCTGAGTCAGAACTGCTTGAACCCGGGAGGAGGAGGTTGCAGTGAGCCGAAATTACGCCACTGCACTCCAGCCTGGGCAACACAGGGAGACCCTGTTTCAATTAAAAAAAAAAAAAAGGAAATATTTACTGGGCAAAGGAAAAGAGTCCTTGACTTCTATGGATGTGACAGGTGGGGTGGGGAGTTACATTGTGAACTGGTTAGTTTTCCAGGAGCTTTCTAGATGGTCTTGGGAAAGGTTCAAACTATGGCCTAAATCTCAGCATATTCCGATTCTTCCCAGCCTGGAATCCCAAATATCTATGCCAATTCAGAAAAACCTTGGAAAATGGATTAGACTTCTTGATAAAAATGTATAGGACACTGGAATTGATGCCTGCTATGAAAATTATGCTTCATGCTCTTTTCACAGTGCTTAGCACAGTTTGTGCTAAACAACATATTAAATGAATGAATGATTTAAAGACATGAGCCACGTGCCCAGCCTTGTGAAGGTTAGCCAGTGAAGTAAACTAGAGAATGAAAATACTTCATAGGTATATATTCTATTTGGAGGAGAGGAGATAGAAGGATGGGAGACGGCGCTTGGTAAGGGCTCTATAAATACAGGCTACTATTGTTCCTGTCTCTTTTAGGAGATGGGGAGGAAGGCTATAAGACTGAGTTCAAGGCTCTGCTTGGATAGGGATCCACTAGAGGAGAAGATAAGGCAGGAATTCATCCTGCAGAAGCAGAGGGCCTGAGCTGAGAGAGGCATTGTAAAAGAGCCACCCAGGAGAGCAGGAGTCGGGGAGTGAGCATCTTCTTAATAAAAGCCACACACAATTAGCTTCAGAAGCCCTCACCTGGAGCTGGCAGCAACCAGCTTCCCATGCTGCATCTTGGCTGGATAATCGCAGTCACTGGTTTCCATCAGTCTTGATTTAATATGGCACCCCTCCTGGCTGTGAGTGCATTTACAGGAAAGGGGCGGGAGGCCGAGGCGAAGCCTAGCTTGGCTCACTCTGCTCAGAGGTGGGTGGCTGGGCTGAGTGGCTCTGCAGGGGAAGGTTACAGAAGGGATATGGCAGGCATCCCAACTGTTGGGCATCCCTCAGGGGAGAGGTCTGACAGTGAACCTGGCAGTGTGTTCACCGTAGGGGTGGTGGGTAGGCAGAACAAGACCCTGGGCAAGAATGGGAAGGTAGGTATGGAGTGAAAAGAGATGAGAGGCCAAGCTGTAGTTTACCTCTCAAGGGGAGGTCAGGCCTATAGAGTCCACCTGCTGCTCATAGATAAACTCAGGTATGGCCCATACTCCTGAATCCCTGATTCAGACGGTAACTCATATAGTCGGGGCTTCTACCATGCCCTGAAACGGCATGACATAGAGGCCTGGGAAGGGAGGTCAACAACGGGAACAAGGGGGTAACAGATGAGATAGTGGGGGCAGGGATGACGATGGAGAAAACCTGGAGGATGGGAATGGTAACAGAGGAGCCCAGGAATGCCAACAAAGAAGTTCAGGAGATGCAGAACAGATGGGAACACAAGACTGAAAGATGAGAGAGGCACCTCAGGGATGTGAAAGTCTCTTAAACTAGTCCACAAAGTACACATCCCAATAGGAGAAGCCTGGATACAAAGCAGGTGTCAGCCTCTTCACATTTGGTAATCACTAGGTCGGCATCCCAGATTCCATTCTTCTCTCTTCCAGTCCATCCTCCTTTTGCTGCTAAAGCCATATTTTAAACATGTAAATCTGGTCATGTCACTCCTGTGCAAATAGCTAGGTGGATCAGAGACAAGACTGATGAGAGACAGTTAAGAGGGGCAAAGAGTGGCTAAAGTGAGAAAATGAGTTTGTGCTCTTCTCAGTGCATCATATCAGAGGCATGTGATGTTGCTTTATCTCATAACTAGTAGTGTTAACTTCCATCACTAGGTTAAGGTGGCGGCTGCTAGGTTTCTTCACTATAATTTTCTCTTTGTAATTAAAAAGTATTTTGTGGGGAGATACTTTGACACTACGTAAATATCCTGTTACTCCTCAAACTTTAACTCATTAATTTTAGCCTTCACTAATTTGGGACTGGCTGTTTTAATCCTCATAGCCCTACGAAGTCGATGACATCATCATCCCTATTGTACAGACATTAAGTAAATCCAAGCAAGGTTCTACCGGCAGCAAGTGTAGAGACAGAACACTAACCCTTGCAGTCTGACTCCAAAGCCTGCACCGTCTACTTGGAGATAAGGAAAGACTTGCCTTCAGGGAGTTCATAGTCTGTTTAAGAAGATGAGACTTAAAACAGAAATTTTCTATCTGCTAGAAGTATTAGTACTTCTAGTAAAGGGCTACCTGATAAATTTATTGAAAATAAACCCCACAGGGTGTTCTTGCCAGAAATGCATAATCTGAGTTGAATCACAATGAAACATCAGACAAACCCAAACGAGGGAAATTCTACATAACAACCAACTTGCACTTGTTAAAATGTCAAGGTCATGAAAGCCAGGGAAAGACTGAGGAAACCATTCCAGATTATTATGTTGTGTTTTTGTTTTTGATTGCCACATCATAATGTTTGGACTATTTCAGATTAAAGAGACATGACAACCAAATGCAACCTGGATTTTGAAACTGTCTTTTCTTGTAAGGAGAATTATTAGGACAACCTGTGAGATCTGAATAACATCTGTAGATTAGTTAATATCAATATTAATGCCCTGATTTTGATGATTATACTGAGGTTCTATAAGAAAATGTCCTTGTTTTTTAAGGAAATACATGCAAATATTTAGGGGTAAAGGGGCATCATGTGTAAACTTATTCTCAAATCATTCAGAAAAAAAATTATATATATCCTTATATGTATTATTTATGTGCATAAATAATAAAGCAAGTATGATAAAATGTTAACAGTTGGGAATCTAGGTGAAGGATATATATGAATTAATTGTACTATTTCTATAATTATGCAAAAATAAAAATATCAGGATAATGCCTACCCTTGGGGGGTGAGTCTGGAAGGGAGTCTGAGGCAGGCTTTTGGGGTACTTCTAACAGTCTATTTCTTGATAAGGTGTGTCTTGTTTGTGAAAATACAGTGAGCTGTACATCCCTGGTATGCGCATCTTATACAAGTATATTTCAATAAAAACCTTTTAAAAGTTAAAAAAAAAAAAAAAAGGCCAGGCATGGTGGCTCATGCCTGTAATCTCAGTACTTTGGGAGGCCGAGGTGGGTGGATCACTTGAGGTCAGGAGTTTGAGACCAGCCTGGCCAACATGGTGAAACCTGTCTCTACTAAAAATATAAAAATCAGCTGGTTGTGGTGGGTCGCCCTGTAAGCCCAGCTACTTGGGAGGCTGAGGTAGGAGAATCGCTTGAACCTGGGAGAAGGAGGTTGCAGTGAGCTGAGATTGTGCCACTGCACTCAAGTCTGGGCGACAGAGCAAGTCTCTGTCTCAAAAAAAGAAAAAAATAAAAATAAAGTAAAAAAAAAACAGAAAGAGGAAGTTGGTCCCTAAAAAGCACTTAGCACTGTGTCTGGCCTGTACCACAGTAACACAGGGCCAAGTACAGAGCCAGGCATGTGACAAGCTGGCACCTGTAATGAGAGGCAAAGCAGAGAATGGGCTGAGCGAGGCTGGGAGGAGGAAGAACATAACCCTCCTACCCTCCTGTGTCCCCCTCCTCTCCCCTCCTGCAGGGCTGCACTCAGTTCTGAGAGGAGCACCCAGGCTCTCAGCCTAGAATGCAGGCCCAGGGGAGCACCACATCCCCAGCTACCCCTGAAGCAAATGAAAAAATATATAGAGAGAAAATGTGCTTGTGATCCTGTCACTGGGATATGCAAATAAAATATATAGGATAGGCCTATCTGCCTAATATTCCTGCCGATGCATTCTTTGGGTGTGATTAAAATGAGCAATAAATTCCTCGTGAGTCTCGGTGCAGTGAGGATTGGGAGTGGAGATGCAGGCTGGCACGAGCATGTTCCCCTCAGCTGAATATTCATCATGGGATAGCTCCCCATATTTTTGTTTTATCTGCTATCATGTCAACAGAGATATATTTCTACTTCTCCTTCATGTCTTAGTTAAGACATGAAAACGGTCTCGGCTTTAAGAATTAAACTCGCCATCTATTGAAATCCTCAAAGTGAGACTACAGGCTACCTCCTCTTTGAAGCCTGCCCTGCTCTCTCTGACAGGAGGTGATCCACGCTTTCTTGGATACTCCACCAACTCTGAGAACCCTCCTAAGACAAATCAGTCTGCAGGTATCAGAGCTTAGAGTGCCTGCCTCTCCCCCAGCCAGATGGCAAACTCAGGGACAGGGGCTGGGCCTTATCACCTCTGCATATTCTCAGGGGGCCTAAGGAGGCTTCGGCGCAGAGGATACTGAGAGAACTGAGGAAGCCCACAGTGAGGGACACATCATTCAGACCACTTAAGGTGACAGAGATTCTAGGGTAAATGATACATTTTAAAGGACAGGATTAAATAAAAAATTAGGCTTAAGGATAATTTTAAATGAAAAATCACCAATAATAGTAAGTGAATAAAAAGCAAATTCCACATATACAATAGGATTTTTAGGGCCAAGTAGGAAACAAAAGTGTCTGATTGATAATCAAGGACATAATACAAGAGGGAATGGGGGGCCCTGGGCTAGAGAGTGCACACTCCCAATCCCCAAGGCATTAAATTCACATTTTTGGAAAATGCTGGATGGCTATATAAAATGTGGCTGCCAGTTTGAGACTCCTGGTATATCTGGTAGACTGCCAACAGCAATTTTTTTTTAAAAAGGCCATCTATGTAACTATACATAGACATGATCCAGAGAAGGCTAATACAGTGTCATAAGAGGAACCCTCTCATTTTATTCCTAATAGTCACTTATAACAACTTGGTTTTCTGTAAATCATCTGCTTGCTTTCCTGTGGCTTCAGTTTTCCCATCTGTGAAACAGGGGTAATAAGAACTACTTCAAAGGCCACAGGATTAGAAAATATATGAGCACCTGACACAGTACCTAGATGTATTTGATAAAAATGGCATCTACTATTGTTATAAATAATTAAGACTATTAATAGTGGTCATGTCTGGTGGGAGGGCTAGAGTGCTTTGAATTAAATTCAGCTCAGTTGTCATCTCTTCCAGGAAGCCTTCCTTGATAAGTCATACCACTGATGACTCAGTGGTGTCATGGTTTACTTGCCTGTCTCCCTGTCAAACTGTAGCTCCCTGAGTGTTTTACTCATCAGTCTTCTTCCCATCTAGCCCGCAGCCTGGCACATAGATGTCATTTATAAATATGTACTATATTATTTAATTCTCTTCATTTTACTTTTTTTGTATCTCTAAAACTTCTATAATGAGACATATGACTTTAATACAAGTTTTCTAAGAGCATAATTTGACTACGAGTGGTAGGTGTAGGTGGAGGAAGCTGAGCTGGGCGGAAGGGAGATGTTGGGCGGACAGAAGGGGAGCCAGATAAGATCAGAGTGGCAGCAACCCATGTCTAGACAAAGAGCCAGGAGATGAGGCCCAGGCTGGGGCTTCAAAAGCCTCCAGGCCTGAGTCATTATGTTACAGATGGAGGGCCTGAACTCAGAGGCAGCTGCTTCTTACTTACTCACAGTTTTGAAGAGGTAGCTTTTTGCAGTTTGGAGGAATAAAGCAGAACAGAATGAACGCGTGACCAAGTAGACGCGAACAACGGAGAGAAAGCCGATGCTGCTGACATCCAGGGGGAGCTGAGGGGTGCTTCACATGGGTAGACTCTAAGGGACAGCAGAGCAATCAGGTGGAGCTGCTCAGAGGGCACATTCAGGATGGAGAGAGTCCACACTGGATGAAGGCATCAAGTGCACAGAGATGACAACAGATGAAATGGACTTCCAGCTGAGAGCTATGGAATCCCTGGACTGGCTCCAAGTGGTCTTCTTAGCCTCTAACGTAGCCCCTCCATGGTGGGACAGCTGTGTTAGGGGGCTCTTCCCTGAAGCTGCTGCCCAATAAGCCTAGCTACTCTGGCTTTGCCATGGACTAAATCTCATTCCCTCTCACTCACAGCTGTTCCTGTGCTCCTCCTCTTCTGGCCAGATGCCCCCATAACCTCAGCTTTTTCTCATGGCACAGTTCCTCTTGCCACCCTACTGCCCTTCTCTGCACAGATTTTAAGAGGTCAGTGTCTACTTTGAATACGGTGTCTGTAATTACCCTCCATGCTCCAGAAGGGTCTGACCAGCACAGGGGATTGCAACTGCTATTTGTTCACTCTGGACATTGGCCCTGTAATAATGTGTTCAACATCAAACCACTTCCCTTGGGCAGCCAAATTTTGTTAAGGGTCCCTCAGTAAGCCTAACCCCTCTATCAGCGCTGGCACTAATGGTCCTGTTCTCTTGCTTCAATGGCCAGACCAGTGCCTGCTCTACATTACACAAGCTCAAAAAACACAGGTACTCTTGGTCAAGTCCAGGGTTGGTCTCTCAGGGGACAGCAACTGGGCTAGAAAGGGGAGCTGATGATGAGAGTGCAGTCCCTAAAGTTACGTGCAACAGTGCTGAGGGATTTCCTTAAGGCTCTTGGGGAAATTGACCCGATCTCCTGACCTGCTCCTAGGAGAGAAAAATCTGAACAAAAGGAGAGAAGCACTTGTCTTCTGAAATTTAGTAGTTCTTTCTGGTCACAAAGGCCCCTGGGTATGGGTTGTGAAAAGCTAGTCACCCTTCCTAATTCATTCCCTTCTCTGGAAGAAATTTCTGCAAGACAGTTACTAAAAATACCAGGGAGGCAAAATCTGTATGGTTCATGTTGATTACCAAATATTTCCAGCTCTCCCATTCTAGGCACATGGTAGGATTACTCTTCTTGTCTCCCTTATGATTGGTTTGAAACATGGGATTCATTCTGGCTAATTAATAGTGAGTGGAAGGAAAGGGTCTTCCTTCTAGGCTGAGCATTTAACTGCAGATGTAAGACCCTTCAGAGCATCCTTTTGCCTCTGGCAAGCAACCAGCAACACTCCTGTGGGTGGCTGCTCTGCCTGCTGGGATCTCTAAGTGCCTAGGATGAAGAGAGCCTGCCCCTCATCCCTAACCACAAGGAACATGCAACATAAGGCAAAAACAAATCTTGTTTTGTTTTAAACCACTGAAATTTGGGGTTGTTATAATAGCAGCATCTAGCTTATACTGACTGATCCACAGACAATCATTTGTTGCCTAGAACCTTAGAAGCCATTTAGTACAATGTTTTCACATCTCAGAAGATTGAGCTTTAATGAAGGGAAGTGCTAGCCCAAGGTCACATGGGTAGTGAGTGGCGAAGCTAAGATTAGAACCCACATCTCTTCAGTCTCAGTCCAGTGAGCTAAGTGCTCGGACTCAAGACAGAATATTTGCCACTAGGTGGGACCTGCCACACTGAATCATCTCAAGGTACTTCAGCCACTTTGTGGATAAGAGACTCCATGACGCTGGAAAGGGCATAAAAGCGAAAGTCAAAAACCCGGTCTTCCAGTCCCTGTCCTGCCACTAAACCTACCACATGACCTTGTAGTCAAGCCTATTATGTTCAGTTTTGATACTAACTCACTCTGGGACCAAAGATAAGCCACATCACAGCCCTGGGCTCCAGTTTCTCCAGGAGTAAAAAAAGTCAGTTGACTTAGGTTTCAGAGATTGAAACTTGTGCCAACAGCAGAATCCCCTCAGAGGCTGCCCCAGGAGGGAAGGGCAGGCCACGTGGGCAGTGCTCTAGTCCATCTTTCTCCTTCAACTCGAACAACTCAATTTTCCTCTGATTTATTGGTTTGTGCTTCTGTAAGATTTCCCATCACTGGACTTGATTTCTAAGGTCCCTGCCAGCTCAGAGATTTGTGATTCTAGTTCTTGGATTCTGTCCAGTAGTTCCTGAGTTACACCTCTGTGGCTGGGAGAGGTGGAAGACTTAGCCCTGTTCTCAGGGAGTTCAAAAGTTTGGTTGAGAAGACAGAATGGAGGATTTTTTGGCTCAGATTCTATTTTGGCTCAGATTCTATACTAGGCTCTCTGGAGTGTGTGGAGGGGAAGGGTGAAGGAATAGTTCTAGAAAGACTGATGATGGGAAAAGATTGTTTGATGAGGCTGTAGAACATGAGGCTTAGTAAAAATATGACTAAAATCTTTACGTGGGCTAAAGATTTTGTCTGGCTAGTGCCCCCTCCCTGAAAAGGACCCATCACTTCATAAGCCACATTTAAAGGTAATGCTCAGAAGCCAAAAGTGGCCAAGGTCGCTCCTTGGTCATGACAGGGGCAGCTTCCTATTCTTGATGAGACTGTGGGCTGGATTTGTATTTAAACAGATAATAATCACCTAAGGAGAAGTGGCCTTTGGTATAAAGCCTGACATAATTGAATGAGTGAAAGATTAAATGATGCATGGAGTGCCCACAGGCCTCTTCCCTTTCCTGAGACTTACCTTGGCTTCAGAAGTCCTCAGAAGTTTCATCACTTCCCCTTCTCGGGCATAATCCAAGGGTGTGTGTCCCATTTCATTCCTCTGCAGGGGGTTGGCTCCTGGCAAGAGAAGAAGGATAAATGGTCAGAGGCTCTATGAGTGATCAGTGGGACCTCAGCCTTCCCTGGGAGGTGGCTTGGGGCTCTAATTTCTATGTTGGGAATGTCCACGGACAGTCACAAATGGTGGGAAAAACATGGTACTGGGGCTCCTACATGTGCATGCACACATGTTCAATAACATATTACGATCCAAGATGGCCAATTAGCAATAGCTCAGGAATGTAGCTCCCAGTGAAAGCGCAGAGAATGAGTGGACGCCGCACTTTCCGACGAATTTTTGTTGCCCACAGACTGGGAGATTCCCGGCAGAGGAGCCACACGGGTCGCCAGCGCGACTCTTTTGGCCGTCACGGCTGTTTTGCCGGTGCCCCAGCGCAGCGCTTCTCGGTGCGGAGTATACGGGACGGTCAGGCTCGGCTGGTCCCATCCCCACAAGGAAAACAGCAACTGGAAGCGCTGAGGACTGAGAGTTTCACAGCAAGCACAGCAAACCCGGGAAGGTCCGGCTCTGTGGGGAACAGGCGTCTGCCAAAGGAAAACTAAGAAACAGAAAAAATTCATCACCGGGCGGAGAGAGATCCAAGATGGCCACGTAGCAGCAGCTCAGGATTGTAGCTCCCAGTGAAAGTGCAGAGAGTGAGTGGATGCCACAATTGCAGACAAATTTTTGATGCCCACAGACTGGGAGATTCCCGGCGAAGGAGCCACATGGGTCGCCAGCGCGACCCTTTTGGCCGGCGCGGCGCTTCTTGGTGCAGAGTATACGGGACTGGGTGCCCTGTCGGGCTCCGCTGATCCCATCCCCACAAGGAGAACAGCAATTGGAAGCGCTGAGGACTGAGAACAACCACAGCTGAACCCAGGAAGGCCCAGCTCTGTAGGGAAGGAGCGTCCGCCGAAGGAAAACTAAGAAACAGAAAAAACTTCATCACCAACAAGCCAGACGTCCACTCAGAGACCCAATCTGAAAGTCGGCAATGACAAAGACGACAGGTGAATAAATACACAAAAATGGGAAGAAACCAGTGCAAAAAGGCTGAGAACACCCGAAATCAGAATGCCTCTCCTCCT